>VDFB02056221.1:94611-138913 GCA_007258455.2 Sequoia sempervirens | reverse complement strand
TCCCTTCCTTATCCATACATCGTATCCATATCCATCTCACTCCCTTATTTTCCTATCCTTTTATCTTTCATCCCTCCTGCATCATTATACATGACATAGCTAGAGTGGGGGAACCTCTTCCATTGTGACATAAGTCCTTGGAGACATCCTATCCCTCTAAACAATTCCTTCCATCTCCCCATCCTTATCTTCCTATCCATCTAAATGATCCCTTTCATCTCCCCATCCTTATCTTCCTATCCATCTAAATGATTCCTTTCATCTCCCCGTCCTTATCTTCGTATCCATCTAAATTTTCCCTTTCATCTCCCCATCCTAATCTTCCTATCCACCCATCCTTCTCTCCCTATCCATTTATCTCTATCCTCATTCCATCTCATAATCCCTTTTCAATGGTATCTAGCTATAGGATTCTCCCCATGCAACCCAATTCCATCTATCCCCTCGTTGTCACTCCCATTTCTCTCACACATCTTTCCAATCACCCATCTCTCCATCATGTCATTCTACCCAATTCATCTTTTGATGATTTAGATAACTATCCCATCCCTGAGCTTTGTGATCACCACCATCCTATCTTATCCAATAGGTCTACCTTGTCTCATCATATCGGTCCCATCATTTTATCCTCTTATTAGGATTATCTTATCATGATCCCTTATCCATCATTTGTCTTTGGTCTTTTGTCGAACTATGTTGCCCCTGCGCTTTCACTTAGGCAAGGTCGATCTTTTGATCCACCCCCGGGACTCCTTTTGTCCATCTTATCTTTATCATTTATCCTTAGTCTTCATTGTCCTCTTTCTTCTTTTGTCCATCCTATCATCCATCAGGGTCTTCATCGTCCTCTTTCCACTTTTATCCATGGTCAGTTGTCAGCCTTTTATTGAACCATGAGGGCTCTGCACTTTCACGTAGGCAAGGCTAATGTTTGATTAGCCTCTGGGCCCCTATGTCTTTAGGGTGTGTCAATCTTGTGTCGTGTCATCACTTATGTCTTTCTCTAGCTGGTTCTTCACAAATGAGATCCATTGGTATCATGGGATCCAATCAATTTCGAATATCCTACGTCATATCGATCTTTTCGTTTAGTATCCATCTTGGGTATCAACAAGATGTATCCTTCCTAATAGACCTCATCAATCCCATCCATCCCCTTGATCCTATGGAAAAGGATGTTTGAAATTGATTGTGACCTTTTGATACTTTTGGATTTTGTTTATCATTTGAGCTCCCTCTCATACCTTGTCAAGGTCACCTTTATCTATCATATCATGGTGTGTTTTGGCTGGTTAACATAGGGGCATATCTTGATCTTTTATTTATTGTTGTCTTCCTAGTTGTCCCGTGTTGTACCCACCAAGATCCTTGTGGTCTTGTGTTATGTTGTGGAATCCTCTTGTGCTTGTGGTTATTCTAATTCCTGGCCCGACCAAGGTCTTTGTGACCTTGGGGTGTTGGAATAGCCTTCTTGTCTATTGTGTTTGTTTTATGCATTAGAAACTGATCCACCTTGGTTTCACATACCATGGTGCTTGGTGTCTTATGCTATAGCAAAAATCAGTGCTCCACAAATGGAAAATTGCATTAGGATTGCATTTCATGATCCATTCTATTGTATTTCATGATCTTTTCCTCCATCATTTTCATTATTTTCAAACATCTCACATCTCCATTCAATCTAACACAAATCATCTAATCACATCCTTGGTCTTGTTCCCTTCCTTGCTACAAGCCTTGATCCAATCATCATCATCGTCATCATCATCGAGATGTATCCTTCCCTATCCTTTGGTGTTGTTTTGGGATGTATTCTTCCCTCATCAACAACACTTTCATCATCATCTTCAGGATGTATCCTTTTCGATCCTTTGGTGTTGTTTTGGGATGTATCCTTCCCTCATCAACAACAATTTCATCATCATCTTTGTGATGTATCCTTCTCGATCCTTTGGTGTTGTTTTGGGATGTATCCTTCCCTCATCAACAACACTTTCATCATCAATCATCAGGATGCATCCTTATCCGTGTGTTGTTTTAGGATATATCATTCCATCATCAACCCATTATGGCTTGTAGCTTGACTGGGGAAACATCACCTTTGTCCTTAAATCCATTTGTGCTTCCCAATCCTCTATCGCTTATCATCCTCCCTTACCCATCACTTTGCATCATCTCATCCATTTTGAGAGAACACCCATGTTCTCTTGAACCTGCATGTCCTCTCGAGGGGGCATCCTCAATCCATAATCTTCATTTTCACCCCATCATCTTTCTTCCTAGTCACTACTTTGAATGACTGGGGCATCTTTTCCAATCTAACCATCCTCTTCTTGGTCTTATCTTTTAATCTTCTTTGAAATTATGCTACTTCGTAGCACCATCTCAAAGAGGGGAAAAATGTAGACACCTATATTTGGACACTTACATTTGTCCAAATTTATCCCTTTTCATCTAAACATTCTCTTATTTGCATTAATTAAGTAATATTGCTATTATTTAATTAATATCCTTAAATTCTTCTAAATGCCTAAGGTATTTAGTTAATAATTAAATACCTTGCCCTTTATTCCTCTTTTCCTAAAAGAATTAAATAAATAATACATTTATTTAATTCCTCACATGTCACATCCTCCATCACCAATTTCTTAATCCCAATCCACCTCCTAATCCCATCATTAGGGATGCACACATGTCTAATCCTTGATTAGGACATGTGTCACATCCTCCAACTTTTTCGAGTTGGCTCCTAATCTTGATTAGCCACTAACTATCTTCTAATAACTGATTAGATAATCCAATCAACATCTTGGTCAACTCTCCCATCCCCCAAGGAATTTTTAATTCCTTTTTGTCTTCCCCATGTGAATTTAAAATTCACTTTTATTCCTCCAAGGACCCTCCTCTTCCCCATGTGATCATTGAATAGTCACATCACTCACATGGGTCAAAGTCCTACTTTTTGGGAACCTTTTCTTATCCAAGGTACTTCTCAACTTCCTTTTTTTGGAGCCTTGTCTTGTCCACAAGATGTTCCCAATCATGTGAATTTAAAATTCACATTTATTATTCCAAAAACTTCACTCATTCCCATGGTCCTCTCACTTGTCATCATCATCCTTAGCCCAAAGTACTTGGAAGTACCTCCACATCATTTGTACTCTCTCCACCTCATTTGTCCTTGTGACACTTCATCTTCCACATGTCAATATGTGAGGGCTTGTGAGTCCTCAACTCACCACAACCCTTCATCTTGCCGATGTTGGCAAGATCTTAACCGTCCATTTCTCTAAGGCTTCTTCCCATAAAATAAAAGATTTTCTTTCATTCTCTAAGAACACATTATGCATTATTCACAATCACATTCAAACCTTCAACTTTCAAGCAACTTCAATTACTTGCATTCTTGAACCTCCATTGTTGCATACATTCTAGCTTCAATATCTTTCACTTGCACTCACCCATTCAACTACCCACATAGCTTATTGCATCCTCCATCTCATTTAGAGCATTTTGAATCCATTTTCATCACACCTTTCCATCAAAGGAGCACACAAAATATCAAAGATACAAGGGCCAACCAAGGAGTAGCTTGAACAAGGTAAAATCTATTTGCTTATCTCTATTTTGTTTAAGTTTAACGTAGCCCTATCTTGAGGTGTTTAGTGTCTTTTCCTTTCTTTTTGCATTCTGTTTTGCATGATTTAGAATAGGTTAGAAACACTAATCACAATGGGAATTAAGGAAATGGAAAATAAATTAATAATTATCTTGAATTGAAAATTCAAAAAGGGTATGTTGAATGTGCAAGACAAATGAGAGGGGGTGAATCGATTGTACATTAAAAAATCAAAACCATCATAAACATTCAAATCCACATCAACTTAATTAACTCTTAATTTGTTAGCATTATTTAGTATTAAATAAAATAACAAAAATTGAAACATATCAACACGATGCACAATAGAACAACAGGTTTATGTGGAAAACCCAAGAAAAGAAAAACCATAGTGAGGGCTAGCCCACAATATAAAATAATTGCAACACCGAATACAAAAGGCTCACTGCCCGGAAGAAAGAAGGGTTCACTACTAGAATATAGAAAAGAAGAAAGAAGAATGTTACAGTAAGAAATTCATCTCAATGCAATAGAAAATTCCACCATAGCATCCCCAACACATTCAAAGCCTCTCTATAGATTGTAGACACCTTCTACTCACTAGTTCTAGTGGTCTAACTCATTAAAGCTTGCACTGCACTTCAAAAATACACACTTCATAATTCTGCAATTCACATCAGACACTACACACTTTAATCCTACACCAACACAACTCGTATTTATACCTTCTTCAACCTTGAAAACATTCTCTAAGGTCAGCTATGCACCTCAACCATATAAATTAAAATTAGGTCGATACTAATAATTTCCGTGGTGGAATGGAATGAAAGTGGACCACACCACATCTTAACTTAGACCCAAATCATACATATACACCACACCATGCTTCCACAATCACCGAAGTAGATCTTCAACTAGTATAAACACCCAAGGTCAATTAAAACTTTGTAAACACCATTAAAATTTAAGTAAACACTCCCTCAAATCCAAATATGACTCAAGAACCACACACAACACTTGAATTTTTTTTGGAATATTCCATAGACATCCTAAAATCCAACAAATTCCTTCACAACAACTTTCACCTAAAGAATGTACACACCCAATACACTTAAAAAACCTTCCATACACTATAACTCAAGAAACCACCTTGCAAAGCACTAGACCATGAAAAAATTCAACTGAAGGTAGATATGAACCTTATTAGAACACTTCCAGAATCATAAGACTAGAAACCAAACTATGGAGAAGTGCAGAGCAAAACCATTTCTCCTAGGAAACATTGCAACACAATTCACACACTAGTGAACACAGATTTCTTTGCACAATGATCTAGACAAAGAAATTTTGGATATAACACTATGAACACCTTTGATCGACATATCCAAATTGCACAAGCAGATTTTCAACATAGAAGAAATGAAAAGCAAAGTTGGAATGCCACTTTGTACACCAGAACACCTTTATAACACATGGTTTCCTATTTTATTCAAATTTTCTCAAAAGAACTTGGAAACCAAGCACTAGAGATATATTATCATCTTCAACACTTCCTCAACAACATCAAACTAACTGCAACATAGCTATACATCCATAAAAAAATCTTATCAAAGCAACACTAGAGGTTGACACCAGCAACACTTACTAATGACAACATAATGAAACTAATCAAAGCATCATCATAACTTCTCAACCATCACCAGTCATCAATGACAACACCAACTACTCATACTTGCAAAAATCTCCCCCTTTGTCATTGATGGCAACACATGATGTGAAAAACCATCAACAAAAAACATAACAAATCTAATCACCAAAATACTACTCCATACAAACTTTTTGTCTTTCTCTTAATTGATCCTTTTCAAATTATTTCCTCTCCCACTTTCTTAACTAATCCTTTTTCACATTGCTTCCTTTTCCCCCTTTGAAATCAATGGAAAAGGGAAACATACTTTCTCTCTTTATTTCTCTACAACTACCTTTTCTTTTACTATTTTGCATACTCCCCCTTAAGAGCACACAACACATTGCACGTGTATTTTGACACATCTATCAAAGGATAACACCAACATGCACCAATACTAACTCCTACTAACTGCAACAACCAACACAACTACTACCTACTCCCCTTGAGAGGTAGCCTCCAACATCAATCTAGAACAAAGAATGAATCTTGAAATCCACTGGACTGATGTATATCCTTATGCATCTAGTTCAAATAAGGAAGGGTAATAATCCCTAACTTCTCCCAGAGATACTCAAAAGTTTCCTTAGGAAGATCTGTAGTGAATATATCAACCTGATCCTTTGTAGTAACATACTCAAGCTTCACTTCGTTCTCTACAACCTTCTCTCTCAAAATGTGATACTAGATTGAGATATGTTTTGTCCTTAAGTGCATCACCAAATTTTTTGAAATGTTAATAGCACTTGTATTGTCACAAAAGATAGAAATTGGTTCATCACATACAACTCTGATATCCTTTAAGGTTTTCTTCATCCATAACACTTGTGTGCAACAAGATGTTGCAATATATTTTTCCTCTGTAGTAGATAAAGATACTGAATCCTAATTCTTGCTTAGCCAAGACACCAATCTGTATCCAAGAAAGAATGCACCACCACTTGTAATTTTCCTATCATCAACACAACCTGCCCAATCAACATTTGTATAAGCACTCAAAGAGAAATCAATATCCTTGGATACCACAAACCATGTTTTGGGGTTCCCTTCAAGTATCTGAATATCCTCTTCACTGCTACAACATGTGACTCTCTAGGATCTCCTTGAAATCTAGCCACAAGACAACATGCATGCATGATATCTGATCTAGTAGCAGTTAGATATAGTAGTCCTCAAATTATTGATCTATACTTGCTTTGATCAACCTTAGAAGATTCATCATTCTTACTTATCTTGCAACTAGTAACCATAGGAGTACATACTGGTTTGGAATATTCTATTCCAAATTTCTTCAACATTTCCTTGACATACTTTGATTGCAAAATGAATATTCCTTTCTTTGTCTGATTGATTTGAAGTCCAAGGAAGAAATTCATCTCCCCAAACATAGAAATCTCAATTTTTTTTGCATCTCTTCTACAAATCTCTTGGACATAGCTTCATTTCCTCCAAAGATTATATAATCAACATATACAACCACAATCAAGATTTTATCTTTTTCAAATTTGAAATAAAGATTACTATCTGTGGTACCTTTATTGAATCATTGTTTTATCAAGTACCTATCCAACCTTTCATACCAAGCTTTGGGAGCTTGCTTCAATCCATAAAGTGCTTTCTTCAATCTGTAGACCATATTTGGTTTTTCTGATAACTGAAATCCTTCTGGTTGTTTAATGTATAATTCTTCTTCTAACTCACCATTCAACAATGTAGACTTCGCATCCATTTGATAAACCTTGAAATCCTTACGTGCTGCAAAAGCCAAAAACATACTAATAGCTTCTATTCTTTCCATTGAAGAAAATATCTCCTGAAAATCTATTCCTTCTACTTGTGAGTAGCCCTTACACACAAGCCTTTCCTTGTTTCTTAGAAATTTTCCATTCTCATTCAGTTTGTTCTAGAATACTGAATTAGTTCCAATCACATTCTTGTTTGCTGGTCTTGGGACAAGTTCCCAAGTTTTATTTTTCTCAATTTGCATTAGTTCTTATTCTATAGCTTTTATCCAATACTCATCCTTGTATGCTTCAATCACTGTTTTAGGTTCAACTTTAGAGAGTAAACATAGATTTAGTTGTTCTTCAACCATAGAAACTTTTCTCCTTATCAACACACCTTTTCTTTTGTCACCAATGATCTCATCTTTAGAATGATTCTTTTGCACATACTTAAGAGTCTCAGGGATCCTTTTCAAAGCTTCTTCCTCTTCAATTTGAACTTCTTTTTATTTACCTTCATCTTTATCATTTTCTCTGCAAGAGGACTCATCTGATTCATATCCATTTATCACCACAAAATTCTTCTATAAATTTTCATTCACTTTGACACTTGCACTCTCAACAATCTTTTCTAGCCTCTTGTTGTAGCACTAGTAAGTTTTTATTTTTGTAGAATATCCAAGGAAGATACCTTCATCAGATCTTGTATGAAAAATTAATAAGCTTTCTTCATCTCTTCTAATATAGCACTTGCTTCCAAATACTCTGAAGTATTTGACAGTAGGAATTCTTCCATACCATAACTCAATGGGAGTCTTTGCACTATTTTCTCTTTCTTGAAATTTGTTAAGAATGTAGACAGAAATATGAATTGCTTCTCTCCAGTAGATTTCTGATAGGTTTTCCTCTTTCATCATTCTCCTTGCAGCTTCCTAAATAGTCCTATTCTTTCTTTCAACCACTCCATTATGTTGAGGATTCATAGGCGTAGATAAATGCCTCTTTATCCCATGATCTTCACAGATTGTTAAACTCATTGGAGGTGAACTCTCCACCTTTGTCACCTTGAATAATTCTTACTCTGTTAGGACCAAAAAGGTTTGTACATACCATCTTGAGCAATCCAATAGTAGATTGTTCTTTGAATTTGAAACTTATTCTTGCTTGCTTCCCAATTTGACATTCCTTGCAAACAACATTTATGGGCTTTGTGATCCTTGGAAAATCTCTCACAACTTGAATTGAATTGATTCTCACTAAGCTATCAAAATTATTGTGACACATCCTTCTGTTCCATAGCCAACTTTCATTAATCTGAGTCATAAATCAATGACCATCAACACCTCTAAGTTGATAAACATTTCCATTTTTCCTTCTTCCAGCAACAACCATAGTTCTAGAGCCTTTTCTAATATCACATCCATCATCCTGAAACATAAGATTATATCCTTTGCTACACATTTTTCCAACACTTAAGAGGTTATGTCTCAAACCCTTAACATAAAGAAGATCATCTATATTATGCTTGCCATCAAAATTGATAGAACCTTTTCCACATATTTTAGTAGATGTATCATCGCCAAACTTAACTAAGCCTCCTTCATATTTATCAAGTTTAATAAACTTACTTTATCACCGATCATATGATTTGAGCATCCATTATTAATAATACAATAGTTCTCCTTTCTAGCATGAAGAGCAGTCACCATAGCATGGCGACTTGCTTTTAGAGCACTTTCCTTCACACATCTCTTAGAGTTAGCAGTATTAGATTCAACTTTCATAACCATGAACAAGAATTCATTATCCTCATCATCCCCATAGTCAGAATTCATCATCAGATATACTGGCATCTTCTCTAATATAATAATTTTTCTTAATTTCTTTACCTTTGTTTTCCTTGTTCTTGTCATTTAAAGCTTTGTTTGGACATCTTGAAGTATAATTACCTATCTTTCCACAACTAAAAAATTTGAAAGGTAACTTACCTCTATATTTACGAGTACCCTTTTTCATTCTCCTTGAAAAAATTTCTTCTATATCATCAAGATCCTCTGATCTGATTCTTTAGTCTTTTATGATTTTCTAGCCTTACAAGCAATCTCAAATTTTACATTACTTGGACCAAATTATCTCATTTCAAAAGAAAATAAAGCACCATACAACTGATCTCTAGAAAATTTCCTTAAATCTTGAACTTCCTCAATAGCATAAAATTTATGACTATAATATTTAGGAAGAGCTCTCAGTACCTTCTTTATCACTTCTTCTTCTTCAAGTTTTTCACCAAGACCTGCGATGGATTGACAACTTTTTCAACCTTTTACATGTAGCTTGTAATGTCTTCATCTTCAAACATCTACAAGTTCTCAAATGTGATCTTTATATTCTACATCTTAGCTTGCTTGACCTTATCATCTCCTTCATAAATACTTTCCAACTTTGTCCAAATCTTTGGAAAATTTCAAATTCATAACTTTCACAAGTTCAATGTTAGAAAGACCACTTAAAAGAGCATACCTTGCTTTACCATTATTATCATAGGCCTTGATCTCATCATCAATACTTAGACCATTAGTAGGCATAGTATATCTAGTCTCAATAGACTTCCAAACTCCAAATCCAAGTGATACCAGGAAACCTTCCATCCTTGTCTTCCAAAAACCATAATCCGATTCATCAAACAAAGGAGCATCACTCTTGCGCGCCATCCTAGATCTACCTCAAGCGGTTAAGCTTTCTTCCAAGGAACCTCACTCTAATACCAATTGTTGAATGCACAAGAAAACTAAGAGGGGGGTGAATCAGTTGTACATTAAAACATCAAATCCCTCATAAACATTCAGATCCACATCAACTTAATTAACCATTAATTTGTTAGGGTGATTTAGCATGAAATAAAATACTAGAAACTAAAACACATCAACACCATGCACAATAGAACACCATATTTACATGGAAAACCCAAGAAGGGAAAAACTACAGTGACAGTTAGCTCACAATATCAAGTAATTACAACACTGAATATAAAAGGCTCAATACCAAAGGGCTCACTGCCAATGGCTAACTACTAGATTACAAAAAAGAAGAAAGAAGAATGTTATAGTGAGAGATCCATCTCAATGCAACATAAAATTCCACCACAACATCCCCAACACATTTGCAACCTCTCTGTAGATTTTAGAAACCTTCTGCTCACTACTTCCAGTGGTCTAACTCATTAAAACTCACATTGCACTTCACAAATTTGCAATTCACATCACACACTACACACTTTAATCCTCAATCAACATAACTCTTATTTATACCTTCTTCAACCTTGAAAACATTCTCTAAGGTTGGCTATGCACCTCAACTATGCAAATTCAAATTAGTTTGGCACTAAGCATTCCCGCAGTGGAAAGGAATAAAAGCAAACCACACATCTTAACTCAAACCCAAATCGTACATATACACCATGCCACACTTCCACAATCACTAAAGTAGATCCTCAAATAGTGTAAACACCCAAGGTCAACCGAACCTGTGTAAACACCATTAACATTTAAGTACATGCTTCCTCAAATCCAAATATGAATCATGGAACATACACAACACTTGAACACAATCTAGAATATTCCACAAAACACCCTACAATCCAACAAATTCCTTTGTAACAACTTTCACTTGAAGAATGTACACACCCAATACACTCAAACAACCTTTCATACATTGTAACTCAAGAAGCCACCTTGGGGAGTACTAGAACACAAAAAAATTCAACTAAAGATAGATATGAACCTTATCAACACACTTCTAGATCCACAAGACTAGAAACCAAACTGTGGAGAAATGTGGAGCAAAACCATTTCTCCTAGACAACACTTCAACACAATTCACACACTAGTGAACAAAAATTTCTCTGCACAATGATCTATACCAAGAAATTTTAGATGTAACACCTATGAACACCTTTTATCAACATATCCGAATCAAAAAAGCATATATTCAACACAAATATGTGGAGCAAAGACATAATGCCACTTTGTACACCAAAACACCTTTGCAACACACCGTTTCCTCTTTTATTCATTTTTCTCAAAAGCACTTGGAAACCAAGCAACATAGACAAATTCTCATCATCTTAACACTTCCTCAACGTAATCAGACCAATTGCAACATAGTTATACATCCATAAGTAGAAGCTTATCAAAGTAACTCTAGAGGTTGACACTAGTAGCACTTACTAATGACAACATAGTGAAACTAATCAAAGCATCATCACAACTTCTCAACTATCACCAGTCATAAGCTTTTTTACATCAATGACAACACCAACTAATCATACTTGCAATAGGGTAAATAGGGAAAATGGGTGTATTTCATTATTTAATTTTTATTTTTAGAAGAAAATTTGAGAGAGAAAAACCCTCTTTTGGGTGAAAATTTGATTTGTTAATTTGGAGTGCATTTGATGAAATTAGATTCATTGGGTTAGGAATCATAGGGGATTTTGCTTGTTATTCTATGAGCTCTTGTTTGGCATGCATGATGTACTCTTTGTTCCAAATTTTGATTGTGTTTAAGGTAATTTTATTTTTATTAAAATGGTGGAAAAGGGGTTGGTCCTAGGTCCTCAATGCAAAGAACCTAGGATGCAAGGGGCCTTTTCCAATATTTCATTAGAGTACCAACCAAAAATCCAAGAGATTGACTTTCAACATTAATGGTGAGTCAATTAGACTTGGTTTGGTGATTATTTAAGGACTAAGAATGATCTAGAAATAATTTGAAATGATGAAACTAATTGAACTATATGGCCTAATATATAAAAAGAAGATTCCCAAAGATAAACAAGTTGTAAAAACACTTTGCAGGTAGATTTTGAGATATTAGAGAGTATGTACCTATCACCAAAAGTTGTTTTTGGAATGTGCAGAGTGACATGTTTTCCCCTAGGTGAATGGGTATTTGATTAGGCTTCCAAAAATATTTTTTACAGCCCTTTGGTGCTATATCTAAGATGTTGTTTTCCACTTGAAAATTTGTTGGCATTTCAGAAATGAATTCTCCAACTTAGTTTTTGTAGGTTGACAAAAATGATGACAACAAATGAAACATTGCAAAACTATTCTTCAACATCTCTTCAATCCTTCTTCAACCTGTAACATGTACATACACAAAGAGGGAAAAATATTTGTGCCATATAGGGATTAGCCTTAGTCATATCCATGAATAGTGTTCCCATTTTCACAATGGCAATGTTAATGATGAAAACCTTAATGGAAAGGAAGGAAATGATGAATGAAAAAAAATTCTACAACTCACCACTCTTCAATAGCTTCCTTAAAGGATTGAAGACACACACACCAGTTCAAGGAAATTGGATCTTATTTTCTTGATTTACTTGAATGCATGAAGACCTACAACACTTGCTAGCCTTCACAAGACAACATGAACACACATAAACTTTGACATGATGTTAGGATCTTGATTGCTACTATAGATGACTGATAATGCTTATCTCGAATGCTCTTGACAATGATATTTTCTCTTGGATGCTAGAATGTGTGTGTTAGATTTCAAATGATAAAAGACTAGGTATTTATAGGTGTTTATCCAATTTCCAAAAAAATAGATTCTAAAAGCTGACACTTACAATTTGAATTTTGATCATTAAAATGCCACCAAAAAAATATTTGAATTTGGGTCTTGGTTCATAAAGGGAACCAATTCCCCCATGGGTGAATGGGTCCTAGCCTATACTCCCAGGACACACATGATCCAAGGAAATTTAATTATTAAATGCATTTATTTAATGTTGGCTCTCCTTTTGGAAAATGTTAAGAATAAGGATTTGGAATGCATAATTTGGAAAATTAGAAGATTAATTAAGTCCAATAAATTAAGGGACCCAAACATAGTGTGAAATTGTAAAGTTATACCATTTTTTACACTATATTTAGCCCCCAATTTAGTGGGAGTATGAACTTATGCTCAGAATCACACTAAAGTAGAGAAATATATGTTAAGGGAGGTCCAATTGTATAACTTTTGGAAAGATAAGATGACAAAGGATCAAGGGAGAGTGATCAAACCCCCAAGATTTATGATCTCATGGAAAACCAACATAGGCACAAAAGAACACACACATGTGTAGTAGAAATACAAGGTACACCAATATTCAATGTCAAAATTAATGTGTAAAAAAGAGATGGAATAGCAAGTTGTATTATGCTATGCATCCATAAAATATACTCACAAGGGCTAGTGAAGTTTGGTATTCACTAGGTGAGGCCCCAAGGAAATTATGAGAAACACACACTAGATCTACAAGGTGTGCACTCATAAAAAAGGTGGGAAGGACACAGCAGGTCTACAGGTGTGCACCCACAAAATGGTGGCATAAATGGGAAGGATGCACTAGGTCTACAGGTGTATACCCGTTTGTAAAACCATACCAAAAGCTATACTCCCTGATAACTTTGATAAGGTGCCACAAAAATGGTCATTGCTTCACAAGGCTAGCAATCTACATTATGCTAGACACTCACGAAATATAACTGCTTCACAAGGCTAGAAATTTGCATTATGCTAGACACTCATGGAATATAACTACTTCACAAGGCTAGCAAGCTGCATTATGCTAGAAACTCATGGAATACATGGCTCCACTAGCAAGAAAGTTGCATTATTTGTGGTGGCTAAGATTATGACAAGGTTTAAATACAAAAAGGTAAACAATCAAGATAATCAAAGGGGTTTTAATTAATGCATTAAAGGTCACACCTTAGGGAATATCACACTTGATATCACCACCAAGAGAGGATTAATCGAGGAATAAAATATTCATGCCTTAGGGAATGTAAATCATGTCATTACCACCAAGAGGAATATCATATGCCAAGAAGGGTCACACTATTATGGGACATTAAGCCTAACATTACCACAAAAGTGGTACTTTGCACGAATCAAGAAAGCCACACTTTGGTTGACAAGGTCACAGTTCCTAGGATATGTATGTTATCATCACTAAGAAGGGACCATTTCTTATGAAAACAATAATTGGGGGACTATATGCCCCCCTTAAAATGTTAGTGTACTTGCTACACTAACATTTTAAGGAGATAGATAGGGATCTTAGTAAGAAATACACCTAAGACAAGGCTACCTAACCCCTTTCCCCCCAAGTGTAGGACAAGGATGAGCCAACATATAGTATGATATGCTACTCCTTGCAATAGAAAAGATAATTATGCATAAATTTCAATACATGTGGTACTAAGCATGCTATAATTCTACAACAATCACATGACAAGGATCAAAGTAAACAATTTTTATTCGATTATATGATCATATTGACTTGGAAAAGGATCAAATTCTCTCAATACCTTCTTTAAAGCATAGAATTCGTTAGTAAGATGACCAAGTGTTCTATGAGATGTATAGTAAGACATGTTTATACTTTTTCCTTTCTTATTTTATTGGATAGGTGGTAATGTAATTATTCCTAGGTTGAGAAATTTATCTAAGGTCTGGTCAGTATCAGTTATAGTATGTAAAAATGGTAGCTTCTTAAGTTTACAAGGCTTGTTTCCTTACTTGATTGATCAACTATTTGATGTGAAGGCAAAGGATCTTGATATCCTAATCCCTTAGTTTATTCTGATGGTGTTTTCTCTAGCAATTGATGAATCTCATGTTCATTCCTTATGCCACATCCTTGTTTTGTCAACATTCTAAAGCCTTGGCCATAACACTGCTCTAAGTTAATGCGTGTGTTGGTGGCTTTGTTCACATAAGATGGAGAGGTAGCAATAGATATGTATTCATTATGAATAGGATCCTCCATGGTTGATAGTTGAGACTTTTTTTGTGATTCAATTCAAGATGTAAAATATTGAACATGTTAGGTGGTAGAATAATAGGAGGTATTGTTTGTTGACCTGAGTTATTAGGCCATTGCATTGAGGGGCAAAAGGATACATTTTTCTCAAGGTTATGCAAGTAGTTTTGTATGAATTCTTGCACACTCTCTTCATCTTCACCCAATATGTCTACTTCATGAGGACATGCATTGGGAGGTGAAGGATCATGAATAGTCTTGTGCAGTTTTTTGCACACACGCCCCGTTGAAAGTAGGGACCCTCTTTTTCTTTCATTTTTGGTATTTTGGCCCTTGGATTTTGGAGGTTTTTTTTCGTTAACGCATGCTTGAATGATTATCTTATTCGTGCAAATTCCCCCCTTCTAGGAAGCGCTTTGAAAATCTATTGTTCTGAACTCATTTAAGGTTTTTGGCTCTTTTCGGGAAAATTCCCTCTGGGCGGAATTCCCTGAATGCTTTGAAAACCCGGTGTCTGATGTTTTGCACCATGGTTTAGAGATTTCAGGACCTCACGGGATTCCGCATGGATCGAATTTTTTTGAAATTCCGTCTCCTAGTTGGGTTCCCTGGTTTTGGTTCTTCCTGTCTTTTCAACTGCATTAATGCTCATTTGTACGATTTCTGGAGTAGGTATTAAATTGATTTTGGGGAATTGTGGGCCATTAAGTCTTTTTCATTTTCTCTCTATTGATCTTGAGTGCTTGGTTGGATTTGGTGTACTATTTTTCATGGATTTCTAGATTTGGTGGTGATTTTCCTAGGTGTCAACATAACTCCTGTTGTTTTTTGGGTGCTAAAGATTGTTATCTGTTGCTGTTGTAATCAAGTATCACTTCATCAATGGTATGTATTCATTTATTTTCTTTTGATTGTTGAATGCGAGTGGTTCCTTGGCGTCTTGAGTATGCTTGGAGTTCAAATTTCTATATGATTGGGCATTGAATATTTGAAGCTAGGCTTGCTCAATTTTGTTAGATTAACAATTTCAAGTGAGTTTGTGAGCTTGTCTTTCGATTTCATTATGAGATAGATTGATTTTGTATGCCATAAGGAACCTTTTGAAAACCTAGTGATCAAGTAAGCCGAGCCCAAGCTTGTCATGTGCTTTCATGGTAGAATTTTAGGGTTTCGAGTTTAGGGCATCACCATTTCCTTTCTATTTGCTCTAGGATGAGCCTCAAATTTAAAGATGATTTGTAGGAGGTTCAAATAAAGCTGGATTCAAGCCCAAGATCCTCAAATTTGTGATTGTTCGATCAATTTGAGTGAAGTCGTGAGAAAACAGCGATATCAAGAAATTCAGGTTTTCCTTCAACTTTGGGATTTTCCTTCGCTGGTGGATTTCCCCAATTTTCCATCTTCTCTTTGTTTTCCCAAAATGTGCGATGATTTGGAGTTGTGCTTGCTTTGTAGATTTCTATTCCCTCTGTATTTTCCTGAAATTTCCTTTGTTCCTTCATTTTTCTGGAATTCGTAAGATATTGTTGTTTTCGCGAAAATCCGTCCTAGGCGGAATTATCTGAAACTTTGTTGAAAATGAAGAACTAAGAGATATCATGATTTATTAGGTAATGATTATGCATTGTATGATCAATGTGAACTATTTACAAATGCACCATGTTGTTTTTTGTTAATGACAATTGATTGAATGATTATTGGATGCTATTGTGTTTATTTCGCTAAAATCCGCCTGGGTGGGAATTTCTCAAAATTCCTCTCTGGCTTGGATTCCGCAGGATGGTTGAAAACCCAAACTTTGATATGATTAATTTTATGAGGTTTGGAGCATTTTTCTTATCATGGGACTTATATTGATGTTGAATATGCCATTTATGATTAATTAACTTGGGTTCCATGTGATCTTTATTATGGTTTATTTGTTGGATGTAGGTTGAATCAAGTAAGGTAGTGACAAGTGGAACCAAGGGTAGAGTGATGGATCCAAGTGCAGAAGGGTCTTCTATTTCTGAGGAAAAAATAATCAAGATGGATATCAAGAGTAGAATTCCTGAGAGCAAGCTTACCTCCATCTGGTCAGAGATAATTGATACCAATGTTGGACTGTGGGATTATGAAGAATTCAAGACAAGGATGGCAGTATAGAACCTTCCTTTGCTAGCCAGAAGAATGTTGGAATCAGGGTTGGAACATGCAATTGGATTCCCTCCTATAGTACAGTGTTATGAGTTGGTTCTCAAGTGTGCTAGACACTATGACAAAGGTACACAAAGGATAATTGGTCCCCAAGGGAGGATTGTGGCAAATCTAAATCCTGTGTCTATAGCCTAGACCTTTGACATGCCTGACAAGTCTCATGTGGTGGCTTTTGATATGGATATGGAAAAGAAGTTCTATGAGGAGGATACCATCAAGTCCCAACAGGTCATCAATTCTTTGTTGGAGAAGCCTAAGTCTCACTTTTCCAAGCTACCCAAGCAGTTGCTCAGAGCCAAATTTAAGAAGGAATACTATGATGCTATCACCCTTCTTAGTAGGGTGGTAGGGTTGAAGAGTGCCAGTGTGTTTGAGAATTGGATGTTCCATGTCATTGTGAGGCTAGAGCAGAATGTTAATTATCATTAGGTAGGTGTTATAAGTGCCATGATTCATGAACATATGTATAATGTCCTACAGACAAAGACCTTCACAATGACCTCCTACTTTGTCTATGCACTTGCAAGATTCCATCCATACAAGGGACTAAGTACAAGGGGTGTGTTTGGATAGGATGTAATCTATGAGGTCTATCCACAACTGCACCTAGGTAATTAAAGCTATAGGAGGGTGAATGATGCATTCACCATGTACATCACTAGGTTGCTCCAAGGTGCAGAGCATGTGAGGATATTTGACAATGCCAAAGAGCTAATCAAAAGTTATGGGGCTTGGCTCATACAATTTCCTACCTTTTCATACATAAGGATAGATGGTTGTCAGAGGGCTCCATACAAACTTCCCAGGTATCCCATAGACCATGTTATACTTCTAGAGGTCACAAGGAAAATATGTGATTTTGATTCAATTGTGAAGAAGGATAAGCATAAAACTAGATTTGGTGGAGATTTTCCTCTAAGGATAGGCACTAGTGAGGCATGCCCTTCTATTAATTTGGCCTATACTTTTGAAGAAGAAATGAGTACTCTTGGGTTATCCTTTCACTCCAAGAGATCTAGTTTTGATAGAACTGGCAAAGCATAGAAGAAGGCCATCAGAGAATACAACCACAAAGATGATATAGAGGACTACTAGGCCAATTGCAGTGATGAATTTGAGATCAGAAGGAAGAAGTTTTCCAAGCTACCTGTTAACTTATCTTGGCTATATAATGTGAAGGCCATTCCAGCTCAAGTTGAAGATGATGGAGAATTGATTCAGTTGGAGAAGTAGACTGGCTGGAGGAAGAGAAAACAGAGCTAGAAAAACTTATGACTCTAGTAATTAAGTATACAAAGTTGTGGCTCAAGCATAAGATGTGGGAACTAGAAAGTGAAGGTGTGCAATGCACCTATGATTTAATGGGAGACTTGGAGTCCCATTCCAATTCTAAGGATTCAGTTGGGCAAGATCCGAAGGGTAATGAGAAGGTGAGCTCTCCTTTTAAGATAAAAATTAAAGATGTTCAAGTGGAATAAGTACAGGAGGCAGAGAAGCAAAGAAAGCCTATTGCAAAGAAAAGGAAACATGTTTCAAGAACAAAGAGGTCAATAAAGGATGAGGCTGAAAAGAAAGATAAGGAGGTTAGTTTCCCTGTGCCCAAGAGGAGAAGAATGGTGAGATTGTCACATAAGGAAAAGGAAGGCTCCAAAGTAGGGGAGAAAGTTAGCTCATCTATGATAAATGTGGAGAGCTCAGGAGAAAGGACACAGGTATATACATGAAGGTGAAGAACTCCTTCTCCTAAGGATAGTGTATCGAGAAAGGATGCTCCTCTAGTCACTCCTACTACAAAACAACATGATGATATTCCTCCTTCTCATGAATCTCACGATGAACCACATGAATCCAAAGAGGCAGAGAGTTACCAAGATACAAAAGGGGAAGAATTTCAAGAAGGTGAACTCTATAGTGTTGAGGCAGAAATATAGAAGGTGTTACAGTCTCCCCTGGTAACATATGACGATTCACCTGTTAGAAGTGAAGAAGATAAGACTCATCAAAGAGAGGAAATACCAGTTAGAAATCCATCACCAGTACATGAAGAAGAATATCATAATAAAGAAAAAGAAGAAACAATTGAGGAGATTCTTGAGAAACAGGATTTGAATGAAGATATGCCCAGGGATCAACACGATGAAGTTGGGAAAAGCAAGGTACAATCTGAATCTACTATTCCAGGATGGTTGGATAATCAGTTAAAGAGTAAATAGATTGTTGTAGATGACACCCATCCCAATTGGGATGAGCTACTGGAAAATATAGGAAAAGGTAAAGGAAGGAAGAAATCCAAGGTAATCTCCAAGATTAAGAGAGATGAAACAAATAACAGGGTGGTTCACATTGCTACTCTTTCCCCTGATAAGAATAGAGATGATGTAACTAGAAGTGATTATAATGTGTAGAATATCAACCTAGGGCCTACTTCCATGGAATAAGAGATTGAAGAATATGAGGGCTCTAGTGTTGTGATATTGGGTAGGTTGAGGAAGGAGGTGCAAACCAAGCAAGAATTGAAGAAGGAGAATGAGAAATTAAAGAAGTACTTGTAGGACTTGATGAAGCCCTTGCAATCTATTATCTCCTCATCATCTATTGTGAGCTTTCCGCCACAGGAAACCATAACAGAGCGAGAGAGAATGAAGACTACCACTCATGCCACAATGAATTGGTTGCAAGGGGTGAAAACTAAGGGAGATAATGCTATCAAATACATCCTTTCAACTGATGGAGATGCTATGAGGTCAATAAATTGGTTGAAAGATGTATTAGCTCAAGATAAGGAAGATGTAGATCTCCTGTTACAGAAAACCAAGACCATCACGGAGTATACTGAAGATAAGTTGGTAAGTGGTGGAATTCTTGCTTCCTCCAGAGTTGCAGAACCTTGGGAATGGTATGAAGCTTTGCAAATAAGGAAAAAGGTTTTAAAGAAGGTGTATAAGTAGAGGAGACAAATTGAAGACACCTTGATCGAGATCTACAATAAATGCATTTCTTTCTTTGAGGTGATGATAGGGAGAAATAAGTTTGCACCGAATAATTTGAGCTTGGAACAGTTGAGAAAGTGGTGGCGAGATGTATATTCTCCAACCAATGAAGACCCAGTCACTGAACATTAGTTGGATGATGTGGCCACCTACATTGTAGTTATTGATAAATATCAAACAAGTAAGGTGGAATGGGATAAATTAGTGAAGAATTCAAGAGAAGATATCAAGTCCATTGAGAGGAGAGTTAAGGTTTTACCTATGCCACCTGTGGATGACTTGGACAAGATACTTTTGATGGTGCATGATAGGGTAGAGAAAAATAAGGACAAAGGGGAAGGCAACTAATGCAATGCTACATCAGAATTTGTGCTTCCACATTATTTCTCTTCTTCCTTTACATGCATTGGACTGATATTTGTTGGAGATCCCAGGCTGACCTGGATGGAATACTTGTATTTAGTGCCTACTTTGTTTATTTTGAATTCCTCTTGGCTGACTTATTTGTGGCCATTTTTTATTGTAAACCCTAATTAGGCTGACATATCTTGGGGGTTTCTATAAATATGGCATTCTGCCCCGTTTGTAAGGGCTAGATAGTTTTTACTTTGGAATGAATTAAGTAGTATAGCAAGAGTTAGAGTTAGAAGTTAGTCTATTTTGAGCAAGTGTTGTAACACTAAACACTAGAATTGTTGCTACTTTGGGTAATTTAATGCAAGTGAAGACATTGTGCTCTTGGTGAATTCTCTTGTGTTGGTTTATCTTGCATGGTTCTTGATGTTCTATCTTTTGAGATTGGTTGGGAAATATTAGATATTTGTTAGATTTAAAATTATATATGATTCAATGGTGTTTATAGTTTGATGTTTGAAGTGTTGCAGTAATCTCTGGTCCATACTTTTTGCAACCAACTGATTATTAGTTACTTTGCAAAGTTAGCCTGGACTGTATATTCATTGTGCTTAGTTAAATTGTGAAATTTTATTCATTTCAATTGCAATAGGGTTGTCTTGAATGAATGTTCATTTTCTAAAAATATTTAATACCTTAGAAGATTACACTATTTCTGTAAGATTGTAGATCCATCTGGGTCAAGCAGGAATTAGTTTATGAGGGATTGGTCCATTTCAAGTGTTTCATCATTTGCATTGTTAATCTTAGGCTTAGTGTTAAATCTAGGAATCTCTCTCAAACCTTATCTCTTTTGCTATTTATTTTCCACTTAGGTTAGATTTAGGATTGGAAGTGTAATCATATTGCTAGATCTGATAAATCTAAGGATTCAATATTTGCTTGTAGTAAGGTCCCATTGTGATTACCAACATTTTCACATATTATCTGAGTTGTTTATGCATTGCCAAGACCTGACATTAGAGACCTTGGGGTTATCTCTTGAGGCTTGCTAATAGAGATTTACCTTTCAAGAGAGATACGATACTTGTATCTTGTCTGAGTTATTGCTATGCGAAAAACACCATCAACAAATTGGTGCTAGCAGGAGGGCCTGAATAAGCAAGCTGGATTAGTTTATGTCTGCCATATCTCCATAAAGATTTAGAAGAAGAACCAGATCTACTCCAGGGGAGGAGGAATTCCAAGAGTTTTCAGCTCCTACCAGGTCAAGAAGGACTAGAATAAGGGGTGAATCATCATCTACCCAGCCACTCCCATCATCTCCATAATCCTCATCTTCACCAAGTTCATCTTCATCTGATTTTTAGGACATTCCCATTCAACAACCTCAACCAACCATAAATCAAATATTACCACCCCCACCTCCACTAATGGCTTTCCTTGCCAATAACCCATCTCCATTGACTTTCAATAATTACAATGTCATGCCCAAGAACCCTAAACACTTTTGTTCAAAGTTCCATGTTAATGATCCAAATAGAACTGTTGAGGAACACATCAGAATCTTTTAGACTTGCCTTAAAGATAGAGGAATTAATCATGAGGATGTAGCATGTAGGCTCTTTCCTTATTCCTTAGGACAAGATGAATTCTACTGGTACAATCATTTACCTACTAGGTCTATTCAGAATTGGAATGAATTGGAGACTACATTTCTCCAGAAGTTTAGGATTCCCATTAGTCCCAATGAGCTTTATCTTCACTTCACCAATGTTAAGAGAGAAGTCCATGAGCCTATAGGGTCCTTTAACAATAGGTTTCATCATGCCTATACCCGACTGTAGGCATCTTATGTTGTTGATGAAGCCACTGCTTTAGAATTCTATTATGAGGGACTTGACAGTCTGACAACTACTTTCATGAAGTGGAGAAACAACCCTCCTGATAACTTACTTGATGCATACACAGAGGATGTGAAGGTTAGCACTACTTTAAGAAAACATTTATCTGGGCCTTTACCATCACTAGGACCCACTGCTCACCCTGGGCAAGTCCCAATCCTCAATCAGGCTCTTGCTAATCACACTCCTATCATGAATCCAATACCTCAGTTGCCTTTGGTTCCTCATCCAAGACCTCATGTAGAATTATGAAGTACTGAATCATTCACTGAATACCAATACTGTAGTAGGATATCCCAAAAATAATGTGAATCAACCTCCATATAGAAATCCTAAAAAGGAGAGCTTGGATGAATTGACTGAACAAGTGAAGAAGTTGAATATGGAGGTAACTTATTTGAGAAACCAGAATAGTTAGCTCTAGGCTACTCAAAGAAGTATGCAGTCCAATCATAACATAGAAAATCAGGAAATTCAAGAAGGATAACATTTTGATAGAGGTCAACATCCCAAAAGAGGATATAATAATGAAAGAGGATATAATAATGAGAGAGGATATAATAATGATAGAGGAAAAAATTATGATAAAGGAAAATCTTCAGGCCAAAACTTTGTTAGGGGCCAGGTTGGTGGACAAGGGTTTGATAGGAGAAAGCCACCCAGACAAAATAGAGCTTGGAATAAAAGGCCCAACAATGGAGGTGTACCCACTCCATTGGATTAGCTAGTCAATCAAGAAAAGCCTCCACGTGGTGTATCTTTAGCAGAGGTTGCTTTATCAGGATGGTGTAGGATCCATAAAACAAGTCAACATTTTGAATTAGACTGTCCAACATTTTAGACAACTTCAATCTTCTAGTATGAGGTGGAGAATAATGAGAATAGTCAGGAGATGGTGCCATCTACTCCCTATGATTCATCAATTTTGGTACTCAATCATGCTCCTTTTCCATAGAGCAAGGAGAATGTGCCTGAAGAAGAATCAGGCCAGCTTAAAGAAGAGGTAGATTAGGTGTGTAATGGAGATGAGATTACACAGTTGTTCAATGAAAATCCAGTGAATGACAATGGCCCCATGGATGAAGAAGAAGATTATGTTGAAGAGGGATAAACATTCCAGGGACCTGTTAAGAAATATGTTAAGAACCTAGGATGTAAGTGGCCTTTTCCAAGATTTCATTACAATACCAACCACAAAGTCAAGAGATTGACTTTCAACCTCAATGGTAAGTCAATTAAACCTGGGTTGGTGATTCTTTAGGGCCTAAAAATGATTAAGAATGATCCAGAAATAATTTGAAATGATGAAACTAATTGAAATATATGATCTAATATGGAAAATGAAGATTCTTGAAGATAAACAAACTATAACAACACTTTGCAGGTATATCTGGGAGATATTAGAGAGTATGTACTTGTCACCAAAAGTTGATTTTGACATGTGCAAAGGGACCGGTTCAGCCCTAGGTGAATGTGTCTTTGATTAGGCTTCCAAAAATACTTTTTATAGTCCTCTAGTGCTAGATTTGAGATGTTTTCCACCTACAAATTTGTCAGAATGTCAAAAAAGAATTATGCAACTTAGTTTTTTTAGGTTGAAAAGAATGATGAAAAAAATGCAACAAACGCAAAATTTCTCTTCAAGATCTCTTCTATCCTTCTTCAACCTGTAACTTGCACATACACAAAGAGGGAAAAATGTTTGTGCCATATAGGGGTTTTCCTCAGTCAAACCCCGTGAATAGTGTTCCCACTTTCACAAATGCAATGTCAATGATGAAAACCTTAATGGAAAGGAAGGAAATGATGAATGAACTATAAGAGAGGGGGGCCACCATGTGCAAGGCCCTAGGTCATAGAGGGATAAGATGTAGAAGGCTTCCCTAACTTACCTCAACTTAACGGGGTGTTAGGATATGCGAGATGAGAATGATGAGGAATATAAGGTCCTTCAACCACTCTACATACTTGAAAGATAGAACAGGGCTAGGTGAGGTAGTTTTTAGGTTGAACACTACACCTCAGGAATCTCTCTGCTCAAGGACAAAATTGCAATGCATTGGCGTCTCTAAAGTGCGCTGGTGTTTGTACGACCAAACAACTATAGAGACAAGGTCAAACCTAAGAAAACAAGCTAACAACCTAGCTAACTACTACTAAAGGGCCAAAATAATGTGATTAAGTAAATAAAATACTCTCTAATGTGATAAAGAATAAATGCAAGAGTTAGGGTGGCAAGAAGGATCTCACACAGAAACTTTTTCACCAGCTAGCTCCTCGAAAGCATGTTCACCTACACACAAAGAGGAGGAAAAGGTTGGGTGGAAATTTAGGGGTTTGCCTCAGTCAAA
The DNA here is from genome assembly GCA_007258455.2 of Sequoia sempervirens. NCBI lineage: Eukaryota > Viridiplantae > Streptophyta > Pinopsida > Cupressales > Cupressaceae > Sequoia > Sequoia sempervirens. The sequence goes on along the minus strand of VDFB02056221.1, from coordinate 114,263 downwards.
CCCCCATTTTTGTGTTTCCACGTCCATAGAAAACCAGTTTGCAATGATATAGAAATAGTATGATAAAGAAGTAAATGGAACAAAGAGCACCAAAACACTACAAACAGTAAATGTGCCTACTCAACCAAGTAATAAAGGAGAGGAAAGGGAAGCTTACCACCTCCATGAAGAGCACTCAAGGTTTATTGGGGGAGATAATGAGAGTACTTGATCCTCTACTGCAATGGTGTTGTCCCCGACTTGCTCTATTGAAGTGATGGAGTGAAGTATTTGCTGCGATGGAGTGCTTGAGATGTTGCTTGAAAGCTTGAGAATGAGTGAAAGAGTATGAAAGTGAGCTTGTGAATGAAGTGAAGAAGTTGCTAGAGGATGCTTAGAAGATCAAAATGCTTGTTCAAGGAGTGAATATGAAATAAAGATGAAGAAAACAACCATATTCTGGGTCAATCGACCGAAGAGGGCGTTACAACTTGACTCCCAATGAGAAGTGTAATGCCTCTGTAGGTTTAGCTGTAGGAATCTGCCAGTGAAATATGCAGGCTACGCGGGTGTCCCCGACAAAAATACCTCCATCAAAACTCAAAATAGGTGCTAAGTGGGATGAAAGAAATGGGCTTAAGTGTAATTAATCCTCTAAACTTGGTTTTCTAAGGTGGATAAAGGAAAAAAGGGAATTTGCATAAGGGGTGCAAATTCACTCTTATACATTTTTTCCCCAATTTAGCGAGCATGAGTACTAATGAGTGCTTGGTAAAGTAGATCATGGTAGGAGTAAGGTTAGAAATGTATACCTAAACCATCGGGGAAGAAAACCATGATCTAGAAAACCCGAAGGTGTATGGCAAGTGAAGGAATTCATAGCTTCTCATAACTATGAAGTTGAAGAAAGAAAGTGCCTTATAGGCCCATGGACCTACAAGGAAGGTGTCCCCAAAAAAATATAGCATGGAGGATACCTCATGAATCAAGTGCCTTATAGGCCTACAGACTTGCAAGGAAGGTGTCCCCCAAAAACTCTAGCATGGAGGATACCCAAAGGAAGTGGACTCCACAGAGTTAAGAAGTGGCCACATAGGCAAGTAAGCAGACAGTTGTGCAAACCATTAATAATTTGGAAGACTTTCAAAGGGGTCCCTTGGGAACCCTTCAAAAGAAGAGGAGTCCACTCAAGGGAAACACTATTTGAAAAGCGAGGTATAGTTAGGCTTCCCCCAAGCTAGACGGAAAACGATTTACTCAAGATAAGATCTTTCAAAGGGGGTCCCTCGGGAACACGCTATGAAGAAGTAGGTCCACTCAAGGGATGTGCAATTCGAAAGAACATGTTTTCTTTCTTGAATTGATCCATCATCAAGGGATCCGTTCAAAAGATGTTCACTTCATCAAGGAATTCAAAAGGAAGGATATGGCCCACACGAGGAGAAGGTCAAAGTTGTTCCCACTTCGGAGGAAGGATTTCAAGTCCTTTCTTTACGAACCCGTGATGAAGGAAACATGTTCCATTAGGGCTCCAAGTTGAGAATGTGATTCTGAAGGAAGGTTGGTGAAGTTTTTCGAGAAGATATTCCTTGGCAATGAATGCATTTTCTAAAAATCAAAATGTTAAAGAAATGGAATTGTCACACATGAGAGGGACAACTCAAGAAAAGAAGAGAGAAAGATAAATAGAAAGCAAAAGAGAGAAACATAAAGAAAGGGCACAGGGGTAGCCTGATATTTTGAGGTCATAATTGCTCATAAATATATATGTATGTATAGTAATAGTATATAAATGAACTGTCATCAACCCCATACTATATCAGGCCATGTGAGTAATGCACGAGAAGACAAAGTAAAAATAAAAAATTGGTTCACCATGGAAGGGAAGCCTAAATGCCCCCAACACTTTGCATTGTCCCCAATTTATCAAAAACCAAGCACAAATATGGAAGAATGATGATACAAATAGAAGAAGGTTTATGAAAAAAAACCACACTTATATCTAAGCATCAACAAGGGTGATGAGGGTCATCTAGGAACACAGTACTATCATGGGGATACACATCAAAAAACACATACACACACAAAAGATCAAGAAGAGGCCTCCTCCTAACATTGATCAACCAGGACATTGTCTGATTCCCACTCTAGATAATTATAGGGGGAAGGAGGACGAGCCTGAAATGGTAGGATGTTAAGAGGAGGAACATCTGACCCTCCCACAGCAAGGGCCAAGGAAGAATTCCTTGCAACGTCTTCTTCATTGAGCTCTTATGGAGCTAAGGTTAGAGATTTTGCGAAGATCACTAACAAGGCCATAACTTCATCCATAGATTTAAACATGCACCTTATAGGAGTGTCATGTTTAACTTTAGTGGATGGGGTGGAATTCACCTGAGATTCAGCTCTAGGCTCGCCGAATGACTCGAGAGTGGTGAAAAACTCAGGGGAAGTTGAGACTAGTTCCGCCACCAAGACAAAACAAGTCAATGCAGGGCCACCTTGTGGAGAAGGAAGGTTCCTCTTACGTCCTTTGTTGCTGGAAGGACCAAACTCCACCTTTTGCTTCATCAGAGGAGATGAACTCCCCACATATGAGACTAGAGGTGTAGAGGAAGAGGAGGAAATAACCAAAATGGATATAACTGAGGTATTAGTCATATCCATGGGTTTCAGGAAAGGTTGGATGTCCAGAATAGACATCAACAAAGGTGGCTCCACCGAAGGGGCGATGAACACCTGTACCCACTTTGGGTTAGGAACATTTGTACTCACTACAGGAGTTGAAAGTAGTGTGGAACTAGGCTAAAGAGAAGTAGGAGGAAGTGGAGAGGAAGATGTCATACGTAGGAGGCCCTAAAGCAGGGGTAGTCTTTCTTCCTCCTTTGTGAGATGGCCTGCTCAACCAAGAGAGCCTTTCACCAGTGCTTGCGTTCACACGCAAGGATGTTTCTACGACTCTTTGAGCTAGAGGCTGGAGGTTGTGAAGGAATAGAAGGCTCTTGCTCAACCATGGGAACATCCACTATGACCGTCTCTAGTGGAGGAACAGGTTCCTGAATGGGAGCAGGAGGAATAGGTTGAGGATCAGTGGGGAGAGTCGGCTCAAGAGCCTCGGTAGTGGGCCTCTTTTCATTCACTACCAGGAGTGGTAGGAGGCTATGGATTGAATTCCCTTTAGAACCTTTATTTTTTCCATATAAGTAGTACCACAGTCTGAGGTATTCATTAGGGAGATCCGAGATCTTGAGCTTGGGTCTGCACCAAGGAGGTATCATCAGACTTAGTGGATAGCCACTGGGCTTGCTCATCCAATACTCCTCCCAAGAAAGGGGAGAGGACGAGGCAGTCCAAGAAAAGGCAACCTTCTCTTTACCTTTATGGTAAGGAGAAGGAGCCAACATGGACTTATCCTTTCCTTTCTAAGAAGAGGGAGGAGTCGGTACAGGCTTCTCCTTCTCCTCTCAGGAAGAGGAGGAAACTTGTTGTTGTATCATGGGAAGGGTCAATTTTGGCTGTCCCTTTCCCCTGGTCTTATAATTTACATAATTCTTGTAAAGTAGGTTCATTCTCAGAGGAAGCAGACCGACCAGGGAGGGCCAAAAGTGATCCAACAGATATCCACCCTGGGACACCAAGGGCCGGTATCCAATGTCATGCAATACATGCATGGCACCCTCGTGGGAGAATTTTAAAAACTTGTGAATAATGGAGGAAATTCCATTCATGGAAGTTAGCCAAGGTATGCCTAGCTTCAACTTGAACAAATCCGACTCTGGGATAACATCGAAATCCATGTCAAAAGTCCTGGGTCCAACCAGGATGGACAAAGTTATTGAGCCGTAAGGTTTAAGACACATACCATCGTGTATATGGATGGTAGATTCTGTTTCTTCACATTCTTCCCTCTATAATGAATTTAATACTAATGTTTCTTCTGTGATAATATTCACATGGCTTTTGGGGTCTATCAAGACTCATGTCACAATGTTACCATTGAGTCATGCGGGAATGTAGAGCGGCCAGGGTTTATTGTTTAAGGGAAAATCTTGTGATGTGAATGTTATGTCCGGTGAATTGAGTGCAGGTAGAGCAGTAGAAGCCACCATGACCATGTTGACATAGGCCTCGAGTTGAGTAACAAAATCAGTGGAATCAATAATCATGTTAGCATAGTGCGACGGAAACGGGTCCATGTATATCTATAATTCACTATTAGATTTCACCACTGATTTGTCAGTAATTTTTTTACTCCCATCGAGACGAATGGAACTGTCCTCAATGCAGTCATGTATCTCATGATGCAGCTGCATACAACTTTCAGTATCATGTCCATTAACTTGATGGTACTGAAAATAAGTGCTCCCATCATACCAATTAGGGTAAGGATCCTTAACAGGCTTAGGATTCGACATGGTTATGATCTTATCCTTCAACAACTTCTGTAAAATAGAAGAACAAGATTTCAATAATTTTGTGAATTTCCAGTTATGTCTAAGGTCATTGTTATTAGTAGCGACAACTACATTCATAACGGTTTTTCCTTTCCCAAAGATTGATATGATGGAATTTCCCCCAGTATGGGAGCGTGAGGAGGATCCCCTGAACTAAACAACCATCTATTGGTACTCTCGTAAGGCTACACACAAGTGCGTGAAAGAAGGGTATTTCATAAGGGTGAACTTCTCTTGCCACGGTCTTTGTAAGTTCCTATGAATACCTTCTACACATCAGAATCGTGCAGTTGATACAAGATTTGTGAAAGGAAAGATTGATAGTTCGCTATGAAATCAATGATCTTTTCACTATCTCCTTGTTTACATCGGGCGAGATCCGAAAAGGTCATCTTCGGCCTGATGTTTGCTTGAAATTGTTTAAGGAATTGATTTACAAGTTGGTCAAATGAGAAAATAGAATTTTTAGGCAAGGAACAGTACCACGCGAGTGCTATGTCCTTAAGAGATCGGGGAAATAGTTTAGCCATCAACACATCATGGTGGAAGAATTCCATGCATAGGGCGTTAAAGGAAGACACATGTGTCTGTGGATCTCCTTTACCACCATAATTTTCAATTTTAGGGATCTCCATTCCTTGGTGGAAGCGAGTATTTAAGATCAAAACTGATAATGGATTGTGTCAGAAAAAGGGCTGGAAGATGGGCTGGGTAGAGGCTTGGGAAAGACTCGCCAACTGGCTCTACATCTTACCCATATTTTGAAGAAGAGTATTCAGAATAGGGTCATTAGAAGATAGAGGGCTAGAGGTACCTCCTCCAGAATTTCTATCTGTGTGACTTTCTCCAAAACCACTACCAGACCCACCGCTGCCAGTAGGGCCTTCGCCGGAACCACCACCATGACCTGCACTAGCACCGCCTCTACTACCAAACCCACCACAACCACCAAAGCTCCAACCACTCATCCTACCAAGGTCTCTTCCACTAGAGGTGATAGGGGGTGAAGCTAAAGCCTAAGGGGACCTTGTTTACTTTGATAGTTTCAGGTTGTTTGGAGACAAAACGAATACTGATAGAGGGGACCACGTCAGCCATGTAAACGGTCATGGGAGGCATCGATACTCCTAACTATCCTTCACGCTCTTTGAAAGTAACTCCTTGTAAAAAGCTAGGATTGTTCGAAGGAGCACACACTTCGAAGAGACTGAGGAGGCTAGTTAGAAGCTCTATGCATGTTCGATCTTTACCCATCATATGTTTCAACTCGCTAACAACCCAAGTGGCTCTAGCCATCTTTGGATTTCTTTCCAAGTGATTTTCTAAGTTGCCTAGTCCTTTAGCGAGGGCATAGACATATTCTGTAGGGATTTGAATGGCCTCATACTCATTCACCGACGATGGCATAGGTGACATAGGAGGAGTGGGAACGTGATTGGTTTTGTTAGCGAATCCCATCTCGTTCCTCAACAACTGCTCCTGTGTGGCCACACTAATGATGGGACCAGAGAAAAGGCCTATAGAGAAACTAGTAGAGACCTTCGTCCTTTCCATTGGGAGGTGTCTTACACTTCTCCTAATGATATGGCTGGAAGTTGTAGATTGGGTTGTGATGCTCATAAACCTTCACAACACTCAGGAATACAATAGTCACAAAGTACATGAGAGAGGTCTCAACACCAATGGATGAACAAACGTTGGTTCATGTCAGGTTCACCAAAAATGTAAGAGAGGGGGACCACCATGTGCAAGGCCCTATGTCATAGAGGGCCAAGATACAGAAGGCTTCCCTAACTTACCTCAGCTTAACGAGGTGTTAGGATATGTGGGACAAGAATGATGAGGACTATAACATCCTTCAACCACTCTATAGAACTTAAATATAGAATGGGGCTAGGTGAGCTAGTTTCCAGGTTCAACATTGCACCTCAAGAAGCTCTCTGCCCGAGGATGAAAGTGCGGTCCTTAGATGACAGCGTGACGTGCTAGCATCTCTAAAGTGTGCTAGAATCTGTACGACCAGACAACTATAGAGACAAGGTCAAACCTAAGAAAACAAGATAACGACCCAAATAACTATTGCTAAAGGGCTAAAATAATGTGATTAAGTAAATAAAATACTCTCTAATGTGATAAAGAATAAATGAAAGAGTTAGGGTGGGAAGAAGGATCTCACAGAGAAACCCGTTCACCAGCTAGCTCCTCAAAAGCATGTTCACCTACACACAAAGAGGAGGAAAAGGTTGGGTGGCTATTTAGGGGTCTGCCTTAGTAAAACCCTCGTTTTGGTGTTTCCACCTCCATAGACAACCAAGTTTTCAACAATATAGAAATAGTATGATAAATAAGTAAATGGAACAAATAGCACCAAAACACTACAAACAGTAAATGTGCCTACTCAACCAAGTAATAGAGGAGAGGAAAGGGAAGCTTACCACCTCCACCAAGAGCACTCAAGGTTGCTTGGGGGAGAGAATGAGAGTACTCGAGCCTTTGCTGCAATGATGTTGTCCCCAAATTGCTCTATTAAAGTGATTGAGTGAAGTATTTTTTGCAATGGAGTGCTTGAGATGCTGCTTGAAAGCTTGAGAGTGAGTGAAAGAGTATGAAAGTGAGCTTGTGAATGAAGTGAAGAAATTGATAGAGGATGCTTAGAAGATCAAAATACTTGTTCAAGGAGTGAATATGAAATAAAGATGAAGAAACCAACCATATTCTAGGTCAATCAGTTGAAGAGGGCATTACAACTTGACTCCCAATGAGAAGTGTAATGCCTATATAGGTTTAGACGTAGGAATCTTCCAAGGACGTCTGTGTGCTGCACGGGTGTCCCAAATAGAAATTCCTCCACCGACACTCAAAACAGGCACCAAGTGGGATGAAAGTAGTGGGATTAAGTGTAATTAATCCTTTGAAGTTGGTTTTCTAAGGTGAACAAAGGCAAAAAGGGAATTTGCATAAGGGGTGCAAATTCAGTCTTATACGTGAACAAATTGTTGCAACTCACCACCCTTCAGTATGTTCCTTGAAGGATTGAAGACATATACATCACTTCAAGGGAATTGGATCTTTTTTTCTTGATTTTCTTGAATGCATGAATACCTACAACACTTGTTAGCCTTCACAAGACAATTTGAACACACATAAACTTTGACATGATGTTAGGATCTTGACTTATACTATAGATGACTAATAATGATGCCCTAGAATTCTCTTGACAATAATATTTTCTCTTGGATGGTAGAAGGTGTGTGTTAGATTTCAAATGATAAAAAGACTAGGTATTTATAGGTGTTTATCCAATTTCCCAAAAAATAGATTTCAAAAGTTGACACTTTCAATTTGAATTTTGATCATTAAAATGCTGCCAAAAACATATTTGAATTTGGTTCTTGGCTCATAAAGGGGACCCATTTGCCCATGGGTGAATGGGTCTTGGCCTATATTTCCAAGACACAGATCATCCAAGATAATTTAATTATTAAAAATATTTATTTAATGTTGGCTCTCCTTTTGGAAAATGGTAAGAATAAGGCTTTGCAATACATAATTTGGAAAATTAGAAGCTTAATTAAGTCCAATAAATTAAGGGACCCAAACATAGTGTGAAATTGTAAAGGTATACAATTTTCTACACTATAGATAGTTCATTTATCTGATTTATTTCAAATTTGAATATTGGAATAGGATTAGGGAAGTGTAGACACCTCTCAACGCAATTCATTTCATGAAGTTGCATGCTCAATTTATTGTTTTGTTAAAATTTTGAGAAATTTCAATTGTATGTGGTTATAATGCCCAAATTTTTGGAAAATGTGTGAAATGCGAAATTGACTAGAAAAGTGTGTCATTGGGCATATATTTAGAGGAAAAGGATACTTTTAGATTTTTTAAATTGGAAAATAGAATTTGAAGAAAATTTTAATGGGGTTTTGGGAAAATTTCCTAGTTTTGGTGTATTGGAAAATTATGAAAATTTGAACATTTTGAAGGAAATATGATCAAGTTGAATGTTTTAACAAAACTGTTCATCATGAATTATTGTAATAATTCTTATGTAAAGTTGTTAGAAAATTTTGATGAAATTGAATTTTGTGCATTATTTTATGTGCCACATTCATTGGAAGATGTGATGAGCTTAGGTTGTAGGAATTATAAAGTTATGGGAATGGCTCCCAATGTGAACCTGGCCCAAAGTGGCACTTAGGAAATCACAATGTGGGGATTTTTGATTAACAAGTGAAAACTAATGAAATATGGGTAATTAATTAACCAAGATAGTGGATATCCCTCTCATGCCTTGAGTGGTCATACAAGCTAAGGATGATGGAGGAAGAAATTTTTCTCAGGGAGCGTAAGACTTGTAAGATCAAGTATCCTCATTTGTATGAGAGGATACTTAGTTCTGTGCTAAGCCCCACGTGAGTGTCTAGGATGAAATTCCCTCTCTTGATCTCTAATATTTAACCCTAGTGTAGTTGAGTAGTACCTGAAGGATGATGTATTCCATTCCATGTGCTTGTGTTATGCCCTTGGTGAGTTTTCCCAAGGATGATTTCTTGTATGTCATTGGTGAGTTGGCCTAATGTGGATTGTGATGTGACATTTGTGGATTTTCCCAATGAGATCTTGGATTTGATCCATCTAGTGTTATTGGATGAAAGCTTATTTGATGCGTATGTTGAGTGTATGATTTGTGTTTGGCATGTGTGTAAGCTAATGCAGGAGCATCCATGGTTGACTATCAATCTTGCATCAACCAAAAAAACATTTAATTTAATTTAATTTTTAATTTGGTTTGGTCTTCAAATATTGTAGGTGAATAAATGTTTGTAATAAGGCCTAAAATATTTGGCCAAGTAGTTATGTTGTAGTTTTATGGCAATTCAGGCTCATTTTGTGGCTTTTTCAAGGAAAAATCTTCAAATATGCCTTCTTGGGCATGGGATTTGGGGAGTTACAAGTTGTGACAACTAATTTAATGTTCCTAAAATTTTGCATGAAGAATCTAGATGCCCAAGAGCAAGTGGTTTGACTTTTTCTATTTTGGGGCTTTTATTTGTGAGGAAGTGGCTGCTTTTCTTGGTCAATCATGGATGGAGGTTACAAAAGATTCATTTTCAGAATTTAATGATTTTAAATACATTTTTGAAAGAATTTTTTCCATTTTCCAAGCATAGAAAATTGGAAGTTACAGGAAAGGTGTGAAGGAGTTAATTTATATACTTTATTTTGGTCATTTTTGGGGTTGTTGTTGCCAGATTGAACCTAATGCTTCCTAGGAATGGATTTTTGAAGCAAGAAGGTAGAAGCCATGATTTTTCAAGTTTGAGAGAGTGTTGAGAATTAAAATGGAAGATTAATTCCATGGTTGAAATTGGATTCATCCAGAGATTGGAGATTGCAAGTGCAAATTTTTGCTATTTGAAGTTTGTAATGAAGACAGAAAAATTGCAACCATGTTTGCTTAGTAGTTTCATGTTTAAAATCTGATTATGATTTTTTTAAACTATTTTTATCAGTCCTATTGAATGTAATATCTGATATAATTAGATATATGGACGTTTGTATGACATTTGTGCAAGTTTGAATTAATGAAAATTGCTTCATAGTTGTTGTTTTGCATTAAAATATAGATGTTATTTGTTGAGTGCTTTTTTAGAGAGGATTTGATAGTTGGATTTAGAAAGTACCCCCTATTGAGAGGTTTAGTTTCTACTTCATCAGTGGTATCAGAGTTGGTTAATCCTGAGTGTGCAGGAAGAAGCACTAATGTGAGGTAGTTTGCACCAAGACTACGGTAGAGAGTGAAACAGTTGCAAAGAGAGTGTGGAAAAGTGTTTGAAAAAATGTCTTGGAAGCTAGGAGAATGTTTTGTGATGAAGAAATAATTTCTAGAGCTACAAATAGAGAATCAAGATTCCATCCAGAGGAGTAATTTATTCCGAACAAGGTGTAAAGTGAGTGGGAAATGTTGCAAAGTCATTGTGGACAATGATAGCACCAATAATATTGTATCCAAAGAGATTGTAGACAAACTAAAATTGAAAAGAATCAAGAATCATATCCCATACTACATTTCTTGGTTGCAAGGAGATTTCCAGATATGGGTAAGCGAGCAATGTGTGGTTGATTTTCAAATTTGTAGGTATAAGGATGTGATTGTATGTGATATAGTACCTATGGATATATGCCATGTTTTTTTGGGTAGACCATGGTTGTATGATCGAAGAACTCTACGTGATGGTAGGAAGAATACATATAGCATCATAAAGGATGGGGAAGAATATGTTTTGAATCCTTTATAGGATAGGCAAGAGGAAGTGGCAAAAGAAGTTGTAGCAAATAATAAGGATAGAAAGAAAAATAAAATGGGAAGGGTTGAATCTTATTGTTCTTTTGGTATTGATATGTTTGCAAGTGAAAATTTGTGTACAGGGAAGAATGATGAAAAGGAAAATGTGAAAATCCTTGTTCAAAAGGATAAAGGGAAAACAAGAAGAAAGTGTAGCAATGATTAAGGATGATGAGTGTCCTTTGGAGGACTTAAAAGTAATGGAAAATGAAAGTGTAGCTAAGAGTGAAGGTGAAGAAGATATGGCAGTAGACAATGGTGAAGAAAAGGTTGAAGAGAAAGAGGTAATGCATAATATGTTTCATTTTTATGATGAAGATGAGAGTGGAACTTGTGTAGATGAAAATATTTCAGCGGTAGAAAAGGAATGACAATTGTTGATGGAAGGTGGAGTGAAGATTGCAGCAAAAGGTAATGAGGTGAAATCAGATTTTGATGAATGCTTTGATGAGGTTGAGAATGATATTGCAGCAATTAGTGAGGAGGTAAAAACATTTATTTCTAATTATTTTCATGATAAGTGGGAATGATTTAGTGAATTCAAATGAGATGGTTTAGTTAGAGATTGATAGTGAAGTATGGAAGGAAAAATATTTGTTTGGTATTGCAAAGTTTAGTGTAGGTGTATTTTGGAGGAGGTGGTCAAAATATAGTGGGTTGAATCTCACAAGATTGGAAGATATTGTGAGTTTCATTTGGTGGAGGTGGTTGGTTTATGGTGGAGCTGATTCCATATTGAAAATATTGAGTGCAGAGAAGAATTGTCAGAGGGGAAGGATACTTGTTCCTACTAGGTGTTGGAAAAGGAGAAAGAAGAACAAATCAAATGTACTAGTTTCAGTAATGGAGTATGCTGAGGGTTGTTTACAACCTGAAAGGATATTTCTACCATTCAACTCCATTTTGTGAGACCAAGCTCACAAAATTTTTCTACCTTGGGTGTCTTATACAAGAGCATCCATGGTTGAATGGAAATATTGCATCAAACAAAAAGATATATATAATTTTAATTTGGTTTGGTCTTAAAATAAGGTAGGTGAATACATTTTTGTAATAAGGCCTAAAATATTTGACAAATATTTGGCCAAATTGGTATGTTATAGTTTTATAGCAATTCAGGCTCATTTTGTGGATTTTTCAAGGAAAAATCTTCAAATATGTCTTCTTGGGCATGGGATTTGGGGAGTTACAAGTTGTGAAAAATAATTTAATGTTCCTAAACTTTTGCATGAATAATTTGGATGCCAAAGAGCAAGTGGTTTGGATTTTTCTATTCTGGGGCTCCTATTTGTGAGGAAGTGGCTACTTTTCTTAGCCAATCATGGATGGAGGTTGGAAAAGATGCATTTTCAGAATTTAATGATTTTAAATACATTTTTTAAAGCATATTTTCCATTTTCCAAGCATAGAAAATTGGGAGTTATAGGAAAGGTGTGAAGGAGTTAATTTATATACTTTATTTTGGTCATTTTTAGGGTTGTTGCTGCCAGATTGAAGTTAATGCTTCCCAGGAATGGATTTTTGAAGCAAGAAGGTAGAATCCATGATTTTTCAGGTCTGAGAGTGTTGAGACAAAAAATGGAAGATTAATTCCATGGTTGAAGGTGGATTCATCCACTGATTAAAGATTGCAAGTGCATATTTTTGTTGTTTGAAGTTTGCAGTGAAGGGAGAAAAATTGTAACTATGTTTTCTTAGTAGTTTCATGTTTAAAATATGATTATGATTTCTTTTTACTATTTTATATGAATCCTATTGACTGTAATATCTGATATAATAAGATTTATGGATGTGTTTATGCCATTTGTGCAAGTTTGAATTAATGAAAATTGCTTCATAGTTGTTTTGCATTAAAATCTTTGTTATTTGTTGAATGGTTTTTAAGAGGATTTGATAGTGGGATTTAGAGAGTATCCCCTCTTGAGAGGTTGAGTTTATACTTCATCATAAGCCCTCTCCCCATGTGTTTGGCATGATTTTTGTGCTTGTGGCCAATGCGACTATCTCCTAGCATGGTGGGATTGGATCGCTTGATTCCACGAGGTCGAGTGGTGTAGTAACCACCATTGGGGATCAAGGTTTTTGGATTGAGGAAAATCATGGTACCATGTTCTACCAAGTTAATTTCGTGTATTTAGATGCTTTCCTTTCATTCAAATTGTAATATTTATAGTAATTGACTTCTCATTGAGAAGGGTTGTAATATTTATGAATTTTAGTGTTTTAGCCCTAATTGTGTGTCTTAGTGTTGGTTTCAAGAATAATTATGCTTATATTATTTTATATTTATGTCTTGGAAAGTTAAAATTAACTTAGGAACATTTATTTTGTGTTTAAAATGAATTTAGTGGTCATATTTCATAGTTGGGAGGCCTCATTCCCATACAAAAAATAGAATGTTAACCCTCTCCACCACAATTAGCCAGTTGTTTTTTAAGCCTTATGCCATTGATGAATAATTTTTATGTCTTGTATATTTCCCATTTTGGTCATTTTAGTCATCAAACCCTCAAAAACCTAGTCAAGTATCTCTATTTCATGACTTGATCTTTCTTCTTTGTTTTAGGGCCTTGTATGGGAAAACCATGTAAAAGGAAGTTGTTTCTAATGGTTATAGGGATCTAGTGGGTTTTTTGCATGTTCTTATGATTTTTTTGTTCAGAAATTATGGCTTCTCTTACCTCATTTTGTGTGCCTCCTTTTGAAGTTGTCCAGTTGGAAAATCTGGGGTTAGGGAGATTATGCACCTAGTCTTGTGAAGATTTGGGAAGGTTGTAATCCTTCTTGGTTGGCCTTGTTGGTGTCCTCCATATTCCTTATAGATCATGGGTTTTTTTGGATTATTATCCTTTTTCTTGTGTGTTTTCATGTTGCAATGGGATGTCTTGGGAAGCATGTGGTTATCTAGAAGTGAACTGTCATCATTCCAATATGTGATGAGCTTGTGCCTCTTGGTTGGGAAACCTCTTGTGGAGGTTTGCATCCATGTTTAGATTTTTGAAGTGTAATCAGGGGTGGATTGGAGGTTGATGATTCCCTCATTCTTTCTTAGTGTGGTGTTGTAAGGGAATGCAATCATGTTTTAAAAAATGATCATCATGTATGTGTTGACCCCTCTCTCTGGTGCAGGGTCACCCTCAAGTTTCCCTTCAATAGGAAAAAGTGTCATTTTTTTTCACTTTGGTGGTTTTATCATGTAATAAGGTATTCTAAGACCATTTTAGATGTGTTTGAGTCCATATTAGGCCACTAGGTGTGTTGGAGTGTTAAGTTGCACAAGTTGTCAATTTTGCAAAATGTTGTCAATGTTGGAAAAGTTGTAAAAATATGAAATATGAAGAGTTATAAGTTGTAAATGAGGGAATTTGAATGGTTGTAAGTTGAAAATTTGGTTGAGAACCTTTGGAAAATGGTTTTAAATTTTTTAAAATGATTTTTAAGGTCGAATATATGGTTGGAGGGGGTGGTGGTTGAAGTTTTGGAAGTTGAAGCAATAAAAATACCTCAATTTTTTGCATTTCTAAACATTTCCTTGTTGTTCTTGGATATAGTACAGATCTGTATGATCCCATACTAACTCCAAATAAATTGTGTTTGGTAAAGCTATGAATCTAGTGTTTATTGGTGTTGGGTTCATGTGATTTCATCAAGTTTACAACAAGTTGTGTCTGTTTTACTAAAACAGGTCTGAAACCCTAGTAGGCCTAATTTAAGGGAGAACAGTTCAAATTTGTGTCTTGTGTTCCAAAACAACCCTACCCAAATTCTTAGTATCTTGTATAAAGCCTAAATGAGTATCTAGAACTATGTTTGTATTTTTGGTATCAACTCTGGTTTGAAAGTTATGACCAAAAAACATGAATTTGCTACTCCACTTCAAGCCTAGTCAAGAGTAGAATAGTCAAGTTTTGAACCTTCCATTCCAAAGTAACCATATATGGTTTCCTCATATGTTGAATAAAGCCATAAAAAAGGTATCCAAATCTGAGTTTTTCTTTTGATGATCAATTCTGCATGGGAAGTTGTGCCCATTTTAGTCAATCTGAAGTACTACTAGGAGATTGAGGCCCAATGAATGAAAACCTATCATGTGAATGTTTAGAGATTGAAAGTTTGATTGTTTGAGGATTTTTTGGAGTTTTCCACCCCTAATTTGCATCAAATTGGTATAAGAGCCTGAAGATCTAAGAGAGACAAGTTTTTGGAGTTTATGTGTTATCTTTTTGCAGGTTGAAGGAGTAACCTAGATGCCAAAAGACTAGGCCAAGGGAAAAGAAAGAGGCCTAAGGTGAGGTATCATGAAGACAAGGAGAAGAAACTTGAAAGAGACTTTCTTAAGAAAGAAGAATGGATGTGTTGATGAGAATAGTTCGTGGAGACTTGCAGAGTAAGGAGGCACCAAGCAAGAAACAAAGGGAAAGGAAAAGAAAAAAGTGAGATGACGAAGAAAAATGAGAAGAAAAAATAGATGAATGTCCAAAAAGATATAATATATTTGAGGTAAGCCTTGGAGAAAATGAAGTAAATTCAAGAAGAAATGGAAAAAAGAATGGAACTTGAGATGCAATAGTTTCTTGAGAGAGCAAACCAAGAAAAATGTTGGCATTTACCAATAAGGAAGAAGGTAAAGTGGCCTATCAAAAAAATCATTCAGAAGAGAAGAATGCAAGAGAGGACAACAAAAAAAAACATTGAAGAGTCTTGATTGATGAAGGAAGAGCAACAACCATGTGAGAAAAAGGTTGAACAAAAATCTTTGGAAGGTGAGTTGCAACATAGTTTATATACCTGTCAGATGTTTTGTCAAGGGTTATTAGTAGTTGTAAGTGGATTTCAGTCCCTTCAAGTTCAAGAAATCAAGCAACTTGAGTTTTTTGCTTCATATATACAATATAGAGTTGTTTTAGTTGTTAAAACATTGTTGAAAGAAGGATTTAGAGGTGTAAATAGAGGACAGGTTTATATTGACAAGTTCAAACATCTTTGTCAAATGTTCAAGAAACCTACAGTGAAGATGAAACCAACATGGGACTATTTCAAAGATAATGCAAAGGGATTTAAAGACACCAAAAAAGAGGTTTCAAGCATATTTCTCATGTTACAGACCCTAACTCAAGAGGAGCTTGAATTCTTTTCTTCCTTGGGAGTATGGTGCAGGGGCACCCTCAAGTTTCATGTCTTCAATAGGAAAAAGTGTCATTTTGTTTTGCTTTTGTGGTTTTCTCATGTAATAAGGTATTCTAATACCATTTTAGATGTGTTTGAGTCCATATTAGGTCACTAGGTGTGTTGGAGTGTCAAATTGCACAAGTTGTCAATTTTGCAAAATGTTGTCAATGTTGTAAAAGTTGCAAAAACATGGAATATGAAGAGTCATAAGTTGTAAATGAGGGAATTTGAATGGATGTAAGTTGAAAAGTTGGTTGAGAGCCATTGGATAATGGTTGTAAATGTTTTAAAATGGTTTTTAAGGTTGAAGACATGGTTGGAGGGGGTGGTGGTTGAAGTTTTGGAAGTTGAAGCAATAAAAATACCTCTATTTTCTACATTTCTGAACGTTTCCTTGTTGTTCCTAGATGTAGTACGAAGCTGTACAATCCCATACTAATTTGAAATTAATTGTGTTTAGTAAAGTTATGAATATAGTGTTTATTGACATTGGTTTCATGTAATTTCATCAAGTTTCCATCAAGTTGTGTCTATTTTACTAAAATAAGTCTAAAACTCTAGTAAGTCTAATTTGAGGGTGAACAGTCCAAATGTGAGTCTTGTGTTCCAAAAAAACCCTACCTCAATTCTTAATATGTTGTATTAATCCCAAATGGGTATCTAGAACTATGTTTATATTTTTGGAATCAATTCTGGTTTGAAGGTTATGACCAAAAACCATGAATTTGTTGCTCCACTTCAAGCCTAGTCAAGAGTAGAACAATCAAGTTTTGAAACTTTCCTTCCAAAGTAACCATATTTTATTTCTTTTTATGTTGAATAAATCCATAAAGGGTATACAAATATGGGTTTTTATTTTGGAGATCAATTCTATCTGGGAAGATGTGCTCATTTTAGTCAATCTGAAGTACTACTAGGAGATTGAGGCCTAATGAATGAAAACCCATCATGTGAATGTTTAGAGATTGAAATTTTGCTTGTTTGAGGATTTTTTGGAGTTTTCCACCTTTTCTCAGCATCTCTCTCTCTCTCTCTCTCTTATTTTTTCATTTTCATGGATATAACCCATGAGTGGTTATTCTCCCATTTTTTCCACATTTATTTTGCAATGGTGAAGTTTTCTTGTTTTCTTTATCATTATGTCATTGCAACACTTTTGTGCACATTTTTGTGCAAGTGCAACACATTATTGTTGCATTATTAGTGGTGTTGTTCTTGTTTAAAAAAAAAAATTCTATCAAGTTTTATTATGAGCATGTTAGATTGGGGCATTACAAAAGTGGTTGTATGAACCTTAGGGTTTTGAGAGTTTTCCCTTTGGTCCTTTGATACACATCACATTCAACTAAAAATTCCTCAACATCATTCTTAAGGCCATCCTAGAAGAAATATTGCTTCACACACATGCATTTTAAGGAAACTTGAGTGTCCTCTAGTAGGGAAGTAGTGAAACTCTATTCATAATTGGGACTTGAGTGCCAAGTTTAGGTTCAATAAATTTGGTCATGATAGGTGAGGAATATCCTTATCCAACAAAAAATTGACATTATATTTTTTCCTATTTCAATTGATAAATGATACCATGAGTTGTAGAGTTAGTAGCCTATTCATTCTGGATCTCATGTATCCAATTTAGAACCAATACTAAAAGAAAAAATGGTGCCTTCTTCATATTGGCATGAAATAAATTTTTACCACATTTTCCTTACTCTTATTATAAATAATATAATAACCATATCCCTACATCTTTTCAAATGCCTCCATTATTGAAACATAACAAATAGCCAAATTTATTTTTTATATGTTGATTAATCTATATTATTCCCCACAATTTTCTTGTTAGTGAATGCTAAGGGTTTTCCTTATGACAAACCACACACATGCTTGTTATAGAGGCATTACATTCCAAAATGAGGGGTTTGTGAAAATAAAGTATGACCAATACATGAGTAGAATAAATGATAACTTTAAGTACATTAAAGGACATTTGCATTGTGTCAAAGCAATTGAATTTATCTTATGCAAAATTTGTTAAAGTCCCAATGATTTTACCATAATTATGCATAAAATTATGATAGTACCTTGTTAAGCCTAAGAAACCCCACAATATTTTAAGGGAGTAAGAACTTTGACACTCTTATATTGAGGAAATATTCTTGGGGTTACATTGGATACCTATTGGTGAAACAATATGGACGAAGTAATCCACTTGTTAGAATTCAAATACACACTTAAGAGTGCTTGGAAAAGAGAGAATGATTGTGTAACTCCTAGGGGCGATCTTCACATGATGAAGATTCCTATTCCATTTTTATTTATAGATAATTATGATATTAGATAAGACCAAGATGAATTTACATAAGTAGTCATGAAACATTATGTCCATAAGGCTCTAAAAACTAGAGGGGGAATTATATAATCCAAAGGGCATGATCGGAAATTCATAATGACTTTCATGGGTCCTAAAGGTAGTTTTAGGAATATTATATTATTTAACCTAGATTTGGTGATATATTAAAGTAACATCCAAATTAGTGAAAAAATTAGTCCCTAAAATATCATCCAAGAAATATAAATCATAAGGATACATAATTTATTCTTGATCATTAATTTATTGAGCTCATGAAAATTATGACACACATTTTCCACCCCCCATATTTCTTAGGAGCCATAACTACTTGAGAGAAGTAAGGAATAGTACTAAGGTAGATTATATTGGCCTCTTAGAGATCCTTCACCATCTTCTTAATTTCGTTTGGCTCCTCAAAAGGGTACCAATAGGGACAAATATTAGGAGGATGGTTACTAAGGATGAGGGGAATGAAATGGTTATGGGACCCTAGGAGTAATAATTTGAGTTACTAAAATAATTGTTGAAACTTATCAAGATGACCTTACAAATCCTATGGAGGAGAAGAATAAATAAGTTAAGCCTCTAGATAGTGGAATTGAGATAGAATACCAAAACACCCTTTTCTTGACATTTTTTCCATATAGTGGGAGATAATATTTTGAATGTCACCTACCTTTAGACCTTGTAATAAATACTCTCAATAATCATGGTGGAATTTGAGCTAATGTTGGGAGTAGTGACAAGTGAGTGAGCATAAGGTTTGTAACCACTAAACATGAAATACCATATCTATGTCACCCAAGCCATTTTTTCAAAAATTGTAAAAATCATTATGTTATAAATAGTTGATTTGAGCTTGTCACTTATACAAATTGCAAAAAAAAATCATTGTAATTTGTTGGGGGGTTTTTCGTTCAGTTTTAATACATTTTGGGGGGTGAAAGGAACAATTTAAGTGCCCATTTGTCTTATTTTTCTTGGTGTTCTTTTGTCCAACATGATAGATCTAAGGTAAATTGAGCTACTCACTCCATACAACTATCATGGAAGTTAAAAATGACCCAATTGCTTCAATATAAAGGTTTATTGCAAATGTTAGATGCTCAACAACCCAATTTCACAATAGAATTTGAAAATTTTACTTATATAAGTAAAATGGATGAAGCAAAAGGACTCATAGGCTTAGATGTATCTGATAATTTGTTGCTTCATATTGTGGAGTGTAAAACACATAAGGATGTTTGGGACAAGCTTGAAGAATTATATGGTAAAGTCAATTATTTTAGAATCTTATAGTTTGAAGAAAATCTATCATCACTCTCTCCAAATGAATTTCCTACTA
>VDFB02056221.1:0-94511 GCA_007258455.2 Sequoia sempervirens | reverse complement strand
GCTATATTGATTGTATAGGGGAAGGAAATCCTATATGCTTTTGGTATACTATCTCCTTGTGGTGTGAGAAATAGGATACCAGTCCCTAAGCCATGTTGAGTATGGGATTTGTCAAAGTACATAGTCCAACAAGTTGACTGAGTTGTTAGCAAGATTATCTCATATAGAAATTCCACTATGAGAGGTCAATGATCTTTAATGGGAACTTATGCTAACTAATCTTCTATTACCTATCCCTTGATGGCTTTCATTTTGATACATTCTATGTTGAATTCACTAAGTATCGTGACCCACTTAGTGATTCTTCCAGTAAGAGCTACTTTTTCCAATAGATATTTCAATGGGTTTATCTTAGATATCAACTTGATTTGTCTATTTAACATGTAATGCCTAAGATTTTGAGCTGCGAAGACAACTAGTAGACATTCTCATTCAATGCGTGTATAATTTAACTCATAGCCGACCAGAGTATGGTTGATGTAGTATACTATTCTTTCTTTGTTTTGGTCATCAAGTTGTGCTAATAGAGCTCCCCAAGCTACTATTGTTGTGGATACATATAAAATCATTGTTTTATCCTGAATTGGAGGCACCAATATTAGGGGAGTGAGAAGATAGTCCTTTACCTATTGAAAAGCTTGATCATGCCTTCCATCCCATTTGAATGTTACATATTTATGGAGGATATGTGTAAATAGATGTTATTTATCTACTAGTTGTGTAATAAACCTTCTAATAGATTGAATCTTGCCTTGCATACTATGAAACTATTTCAATGTTCTCAGGGGAGGAATTTCCATGATAGTCTTGACCTTAGTGGGATCTACCTTGATACCTCTTCTAGTTACAATATAGCCCAACAATTTCCTAGATGTTATTCCAAACACACATTTCTTTGGATTTAGATGAGTTATATTCTTCTAGTCTGTCAAGTATCCTAGCTAAGTTAGCTAGGTGTTCATGTCTTGTGAATGATTTAGCCAATAGATTGACTAAATAATCCTCCATGGTGATGTGCAACATGTCAGGGAAAATGGTAGTCATTGCTCTTTGATATGTGGCTCCTACATTCTTCAAGCCGAATGGCATGAAGTTCCAGAAAAAAGTTCCCCAAGCGCAGGTAAAATCCATTTTGTGTTGATCCTCATGGGCTATATTTATCTGGTTGTACCTAGAAAAAACATCCATTAGTGAAAGCATTTCATGACCAGCAGTTAGATCTACTATTATTTCGATGTTGGGAAGGGGGAAGTCATCCTTAGGGTATTCCTTGTTAATATCTCTAAAGTCTGTATATATTTGTATTCCCTCAGTAGGTTTTGATATCAATATGAGGTTGGATACCCACTCAGGATAGTCTATAGGTCTGATGAATCTTACATCTAGCAGTTTATGAACCCCCACCTTGACTAACAATTCTATTTGTGAGTGCATCTTGTGAAGATTTTGCTTAACTAGTTTTGATGCAAGGAATACCATTAGATGGTGTACCACTAAAGTTGGATCCAGCCCAAGCATATCTACATAGGTCCAAGTGAAGTTGATCTTATGTTCCTTGATGAATGTCGAGAAGCTAACTTTTTCCTCAAGATCTAAGGAAACTACATGATATGTTACTTTTGGTGCCTCTGTTGTTCCAACATTGATAGGTTCTGAACCTTCAACCAATACTTTTGATTTTTCCTGATAATATATAATGGAGAGATTGAATCCTCCATCTTTGGGTGTCTCAGAGAGGTTTTCACCCTCAGATATGTCCTTTTTATTTCCTTTTTCATGATCCGATAGAGCCAAATTGTGGTTTTCCCTTGGGGATTTCATTTTGATTTTTAAATTTTTCATTTCAATGTTGCAAATGGAAGATGCTATATCCCCTCCAAATTATGCTCCTTGTTCTAGTTCTATGATAAAACTGGCCTTGTGATCTCGTTGTGGAATACCATGTTGAATTCCCATGAACTCAGTAATAGCCTTGTTGTTTTGGAATAGGTCCACAACAGGTGTGTGATGTTGTTGATCCCAATCGATCAATTGCGGGTGAAGTAAGGGTAGGTTATCATCGTTATCGATAAAGCTTATAGAGGATGTGTTAAGGGTAAGGATAGAAAATTTATCATGTTCTCAGAGGGTATCTAGGTCAAAGTAACTAGAAGTGCATGATTCCCATTCCTATTCATTGGAATCTATTTCAGTATGGTAGTTATCTAATGTCTCAATGTCTGCTGAAGGAGCTACCTCTTGATAAGAGGTAGTTTCAATGTTTTGGGTAACCACATCTATCAAACCATAACCTAGTCCCATGTTCTTCTCATGTTGTTCTATTATTATGGGTTCTCTTATACCTTGTCCATGTAGACCAAGGCCACCTTTTCCAATGTATCCCATATTTCTTGCAATCTGATAACCTTTATTGTTAAGATCCACAGTAAGTGGATGTGGCTATTTTTGTTCCTCTTGTTCTTCTTTATAGAGCCATGATGAGAGGTCCTCTTTGAATACCATTTCATCTAGGTTTGACTTCATATGTAACATTTTGAATATGCTTTATTTCCTTTGGTCTCCCATAGGATTTTGGTGGCAGGGGAAGCTCTCCAATGTAGAAGGATTGTTTGAAATGCTATTCTCCACAACCCTTGTCAAGCATCTAGATCTTCAGGTCAACTTTTTTAGGATTGGTTGATGTAGATGGAGTTGAGGATGAAGGAAGTGATGTTGGATTGATGTAGGAAAATGAGAGGAATGATATTTCATTACTAGGTATTTAAAGGAGTGTTTTGTACTTCTCCAATTTTTAGCAGTAATGGAAGGGTTTAGGATTGGCGTATACTATAACTTCCTTATCATTGAAAGTAAATTTCAAGTATTAATGAAAGGTTGAAGGGACTTCTTGCATTGCATCGATCCATGGATGTCCCAAGAGAAGGTTATATGGCAACTCAAGATCTAGTGCCTCACAAGTTGTTTCTACTATTGTTGGCCCTACTTGAATAGGAAGTCTTGTTGTTCCCTCTGAGTTTCTCTCCATATATCATCATAATCCCTTATGGTGATACTTTTTTTCTTGCCGATCACATCATCAAAATATCCCAACTGCTTTACCATTTTTAGGGTACATATGTTCAAGCCTGCACCTCCATCTATTAGGACTCTCTTGATCTTGTGTTTATGGACACAAATATTGAGAAACAAATCTTGGTTATGAAAGGATCTTTGGGAAAGGTCTTTTTTAGAAAATACCAAGTAATGGGGTGAAGTGATGGTACCAACCATAGCTTGAAATTAAGTAGTGTTAAGATCGTTAGGCATTGATGATTCAATGAGAGCTTTCTCCAGGATCTCTTTATGTGATGGTGATAACTTTAAAAGCTCAAGGATAGATATTAATGTTGGATTTTTCTTTAATTGGTCCACAATGCTATAGTCAATGGAGGTCTTGATGGTGACTTTGGATAGAAGTGGGGCTCCTTGGATCATGAATTTTCCTCTTTGTGTAGTCACATTACATTCAAGGATTTAACCTAGTATGGTAACAATGTTGATATTTCAATCAACTTGACAAATGGTCCCTATGACTTCATCATAGGTGAAGTTAGCTTTTCAATAATCTTGTCCTATACCTTTTTCATTTCCCCTAAAATGATCAGGGATTAGATCCTTGTCTATTCCCATGTCTCTATTATCAGAGGGCCCAGGATGATGTTCAATGTCAACCTCTCCTTTTTCTATCAAGTCTTGCATGATGTTTTTAAGTCTCATACAATTATTTGTTGTGTGACCCTTTATCTTTTGGAATTCACATCAATCATTCTCATTTTACCAAGGGGGTTTGAAGTTTGGTTCATCATAAGTTGTTTTATTAGGATTAGGAAGCCTGATAAGGTTCTTTTGGATGAGTTTATGCATAATTACCTCAAGAGTTTCTCCCAATAGAGTGAATTTTCTCCTAGTTTGATTATTTTTCCTTGAAAACCCTCTTTGAATATCCTATCCTTTGTTTGTTTGTTGTTTATTCTGAGGATACATAAGTTGGTTGTTTTGTGCATTGTTTGGAGGATAATTTTCTTGAGCTACCTAGACATTATTTTGTGGATTCCTAGGAGGTTGTACATTTTGCACAAATTTTGCATCCACCACTCCATTGTTGGTAACATTCTTCTTCTTTTCCCATATTTTAGGTCTTTCATTAGAACTAGAAGCTTGGTATTTTTTGTTATATAGTTTAATGACTCTCCTTTCTATGAGAGCTCTTTCGATGAGTAAACCATTTTTTATGGTTTCTTCAAAAGTACTAGGAAACAACATGGTGAGTTGGTAGCTAATGTCTACTTGTATGTTAGAGACAAATATTTCCACGATTTGTTTCTCGAGAATGGGCCATTTACATTTACTAGCTTTATGTCTCCATCTTTGTAGATATGAATCAAATGATTCCCCTTCAGTTTGTTTAATTTTTTATAGATCAAGGACCATTATGTCCTTTTTTATGTTGTATGAAAAATGGTTAACAAATTTATCTGACAACTCATCAAAGGTTTTGATGTCTAGTGGTAGATGAGAGAACAACTCGATAGATGCACCACCAATACTTCATGGGAAAATCCTCATTAAATAGGTTTCATTGTATTGTACATCCATGCAAGCTACCAAAAATTCTCACATGTGTTCCATTGAATCTCCCCTTCCCTTGTATTTGTCAAATTTTGGTATTTCAAAGTTTTTAGGGAAGGGTATCATAGATATGGACTGATCAAAGGAATATGGACATATGTCTTGTAGAGCATAGCTCTTCTTTGGTTTTCCCATTTGAATGTTTGATATCCTTTGGTTGATATTATATTTTTGAAAGATTACATTATCATTTGGTGTGTTCATTTGATAAGGAGAGACATTATAACCTTGTTGCCTCATAATGTTATGTGTGTTATATTGTGGGGATTGTATATATCAGGGCCCTTGGGCCATGTTTTGAGTGTAAAATAATGGATGGGGTCCTTGAGGACTGATGTGGGCGTGTTGTTTATTGAGGGTATGATGTTGTTGTTGATGTATGATGTGTTGTCGTTGAGGTACAATGTGTTGTTGTTGAGGTATGTTGTGTTGTTGTTGAGGTATGTTTTGCTATTGTTAAGGTATTTTGTGTTGGTGTTGAGGTATGTTGTGTTATTGTTGAGGTATGTTGTGCTGTTGTTCAGGTGCGTAGGTTTGATATTGTGATGGAGGTTGTTGTGAACCAATATGATCTGGAGGATTTGGGTGCTTGAATTTGAAGGTGTGTGTTTTGTTGTGGTTGAAAATACATTTCATTTTGGGTATGGACATTTTGTGCTGCTAAAATGTACGTGTGTTTTTTAGGATTTGGGGTAGACGATAATCCATATTGATATTTCATGTTATGATCATAGTTTTGTTGTTGATGCATGTATTGAGTTTGGTTTTGAATATTTCCTCGGTACATGCTTTGATCTTGTGGTGGTTTTTGATACATGTGTTGTACTTGAGGTGGGTTGTTAATATGTAGTTGTGGTTGCAAAGGGTTGTTGCCTTGTTGGTTCACTACATGTTGTGGTTGTCTCTTTGGAATATTTCCCATGTTTTGAATATTTATACTCGAGCCTTGTTGTTGGGTCCCATTGTATTAGTGTCAACACTATGTGGTGTCATGTTTTAATTTTTCAAGAGGTTTGGATTTTCTTGAGTATGTTGAGCTACCACAGCTTGTTCAATTTGTGATGGATGTATATACAATGGATTTTCCATATTTTGGGAAAAAGATTGGTTATTGATATGAGAGTTTGAGAATAATGGTGGTATCTTGGGATCTACCATTGCTTTGGGTATTTGTCTCACCACTGATTGGTCTCCCAAAGGAATGAGGTTGGGATCCTTAAGAATTTTAATGTTAAAGTCCATAGGTAGTTTGGCACCACTTTGTGCTAGTTTGAGGAAATATGTGTTAGGATCCTTCTCAATCATCTTTTTCATTAGTCTTTGCATTTTTGGATCTTGGGAGTGCTCTAAAAGTACTTCATCAATGATTTACTCATTACTATCATACTCCTCTATGATCATATCTATAGGATTAAGAGGTTGACTTTGTTTCCTAGCAATTTTTTCTTGATTTTTAAGGTGTATGTTGGCATCACTAGGTGGTTGACTTGGTTGAGCTTTAAAGATTAGTTGTTCTTTGGGAGTTGAGTATGTCCTATGGTTGTAACCCCATGGTTGAGATTCCTCATTGGTGGTATTGGTTTTTGGTACACTACAGCTGCTTTTATTTGCTTTCATCTTCTTCTTAAGTTGTGATCTCGTTGTAGTCATAAATGAACTCGAGAGACCTTGGTAAGTTTGAGATAACAACTTATGAAAATGGGATGATTTTTTTTTTAATATTTTGTTGGATAAAATCACATACAAAGGGAATGTGTGCATACCTTTTGGAAAAAGTTTGTTGGTTGTTTGTTATGAATTGATGTTGGGATATTTGGATGATCAAGTTTGATGTTGGATGGTAATATTTTTCTACTCAACCCTATGATAAGGAGATGAGCTGATTTTGGGTGTTGTTTGATAAATGATGCTATGATGTTGGATGTTCAAACCCTAGAATAAGAGTATGAGTGGTTTTTTTATTTTTTGATTTGACACTAGTTTAGAACACAAAAGTTCACAAGACTCAAATCGATGTTTTCCTATGTCTTAGAGGGTATGGTGTTTAGTTTACTTGAACTAGCTATGTGGTTGCAAATAAAGGTTTCTCTAAAATAATAACAAGATGATGGCTTGATTTATTGTGTTTGATATGTGTTCAAGACTAAGTTGATGTTTGGTTTCTAATTGGTGATGTTTGAAGGATGTTGATAAGTTATGGTGCAAATCTCATTTTGATGTTGTGTCCAAAAGATGATAGTTACAAATCCTATGTAAGCCAAATGTAAAGTGTAGGATGATGATATTGGATTGTGACTAACAAGTCTAATGATAATGTTTTCTAATAACTGAATAAATTTTTTAGGCCAATGTTTTGAAATCAGTTGTTTGAAATTTTTTGAGGAAAGCTTGCAAGTAGGAAGATAGCGGAAGGATTTTAGGACAATAGCAGTTCTATTTTAGTACAACTGTGGTAAAGCTTACATAAGTGACTATGCTTTGACAGTGACTATCATGTACAACCATTGATAGAAATAGTAGTTAAATGAACAATAGTGAGCAGATTTTAGGTCGACTATGGTAATATTTTGTAATGATAGTAGTAAAGTTTTGAGACAACAGTAGGAAAATTTCACAGTAGTGACTTTGTTTCAATAATTTCTAGTTTTTTTATGGCAATTTGTTTGATAAGTTTGCAAGTTTTGAAGTTTTTTTGGTCTGATGTTTGAGATAAAATTTTTCAAATACAAGTGATAAAACACAAAAAATAAATTGTATGAACCAATCATAAGTTTTGATGATAATAGGCCAAAATCAACCCAATTCACACTGGTAATAACACATTGAAAACATTTCAAGTGGTTTTATCCCTAAGGTAAAAGTCAATGGTAACACTTTCATGCCCACAACTTGGAATCTCCTTCAACTCAAGGGTAGGGACATCCAAAGGGGTGTATACACTTTCGCCTTTGTGAGAGCAGACATATAGGGCCTCCTAGCATGGAAGGATAACCCAAATCACCCTTTTCTTGGAAAGCTATGAGTAGCTTATGCTAAGCTGTGGATTTTTGTATCATCTCAATGGAGTTCTGATGCAGGAGCATCTAGGTGCATGGAAAATCCTGTACAACCAAAAATATATATATATTTTTTATGTTTGTGTTTTGCTTTGATTTTTTCTTGTAGACTCTATTATTTTAAATCCTCAAATCCTCGAGCATAGTGAAGTTTAATGTTGGGATTATTGTGAGTGGGTATTTTTTGTAAAATTGTAACTCCATTTTAAAATAATATAAATTGCATATTTTTGGAGGATTGGAAAGATGGGTGTTAATGAAATGGTGAGAGTGGGTGTAAGGAGGGAATACTATATTTGAATGTTAATTTAATTCTCAAGCCAAGAAGTTGAAAACCATGTCCAAGAAGGGGTGAGAGAGTATTATGAAAGTTTGACTAGCATGGTAGAGGAAGAGGGTCGTAATTGTGAGACTCAATCTCAGTAAAATGGTCATAACTTTCTCATACAATATTGAAATCAAGAATTTCAAAATGATCCAAAAATCTGAAAATGAGATGCACCAAACCTAGAAACTATTTGAGGAGATTTAGAAAAATGAGGGAGCATGGGTTGACAAAATGTGAAGGGTTTTAAGAAGCTTTTGGTGGAGAAAATTGATGTTGGGAATGTGAGAAATGGTGATTGTTTTGAAAGGAGGAGGTGATGTCAATTGATATGTGTTGTAGGTTCCTTTTGATGTTAAAAATAAAATCAATAATCAGATTTTAGGTTACCTATAGGTTTTTTTAGAGAAAATGGATTTTTTTTGTGTTTGTTTGTAGATTGGTGTTGCAAGATTGACATAGTTTGGCATATGGGGAAGCTATTATATATCAATGTTGTTGCAGACATTATGGAATACAATAAAATTTGAATGTGTTTCATTTGTTTTTGGTTTTATGAATTTTTTATTGTAGTAGAGATTATGTTGAATTGTGTTTGTGAGCAGCAGTTTTGTGATTGCATCAAGTTCATATGGTGAGTAAAAAACTTCAGGGTGTAGTACACATTCCTTGCACTAAAAATCTCACCAATACACGGTCAATCAATAAGGTGGGAAAATACAATAAGGTGTTTAGTTGTTGCTTGAGGACTTGACGCCTTGCTAGCATCTAACAAGCCACTTAAGGATTTAACCAATCCTACTAGGGGTGCTATATACCACTTGGGTACCTCCCCTTTTTGAATGGCATTGTCAACAAGGTACTCATTAGTTAAATCTTGGCTTTTGTCTTAACTTATTTATATAGCGATTTGAGGGAAACCCGCTTTGGATCACCTTTGAGTTCTCCTTTTGGGATGTGTCTCATAGGTAGGCATAATCTAAAAGGGAATGATGTAAAATATGTAAAGAGCCCAAATTGTTTCTCATCACCCAAGATCATCCAAAGATGTAGGGGGGATATGCAATTGGCTTGCCAATCATGGTGGACACAGTAAATAATTTATTGCAATTTGATTTTAAGCCCAAAATGAGGTGTTTAATTATAACAATTCATGTTCTAAAAGTACCAACTTCAAATAAAAACACCATAAACCAATTTGTTTTCATTGAAATCATATTTTGAGCCCAAATGAAATGTTCAATTTTAGACACCAAATTGAAATGTGAAGATAGTAAGGGGAATATGGATCAATAGATTTAGTGACAATGAATTGAATTCAAATCAATTCAAAACAAGATAACAAGACACACTTACCCATGAAATATAATTGCAAAGCTTAAGAATCCAAATAAGAGAGGCTAGCATAAAAAAATGAAACACAAAATGAATTCAAAAGCTACAATCATACCATCCCATGGTTGAGTGTATTTGTATTGAAGACGGATATTGGATTGTTTGATTCAACATGAAGCCTTTATGATTGAAAAAGCGTGATAACAATGATGATCTAGTATGCAAGTATATGTTTGCTCAATTTTCTTCAATAGTCAATCTGACATGACCTTTCTACAAATTGTCCACATTATTTATGTGAAGGATGAAGGTTTTTTTTATAGATTTGCAATTTTTTAGATGAGCGATCAAGATGGAACAATGAAAGATTAGGATAAACGATTGAGGACCATTGAGAGGAAATAGATTGACCGGTTAACTCATCTGATTGATCCAATTAAGGGATTTAATTGGATAATCAATGGGATTATATTGAATGATTGGTGGGATTAGAGAAATTAGTTTGAGTGTTTTAGTGGGATTAGAGTAATTAGTGGGATTGGGAGATAGATTGAGAAATCAGTGGTCATGATTTATTCAATCAAGATATGTGAGAAGGATTTAATTAATTTAATAATTAATTAATGTTTGAGAGGAACGTGCAAGTTGTGTTTGACTTTAATAAATAAAAGTATATTTATTAATTTGACCATGTTGAGTGATTTTTGGGAAACTGAATAATTGATTTAATTGTTCAAATTTGGAGAAGGGAAAGTAGCTTAATTAAATTATTAATGATAAAAATTTAATTAAATTTAGATGAATAAGGAATGTTAGTGATATAATTAAATAATTTGTGTTTATTTAATTAATCAGGAGGAATAAGGTTAAATTAGGTGACGATATAGTAAATTAATTAAACAATTTGAGATTATTTGAGGAATAATAGGGTTAATTATGCAAATGATGTTAAAAATGGGATTAATGATGTTAATGAAGTGAAATGAAATAGTGATAATGAAAGTGATGTTGATAATGAAAAAATATAGTTTAGGATGTGTGATATGCATTAAGCCATTTTTACATGTCTACAAAATGGAAAATCTAATATATGGAAAGAAGATTCACCAAAATATTAGGAACAAGGAGAACATCATGAATGCAACCATCTAGTATCTTAACAGATCCTATTCCCAAAATTGGAATATGTGAAGAGTTCCTAATTGCAATATGAGAAGTAGAAGTATGAGCAATGGAATCAAGGAAATCATGTGAATTGGTCATGTGATGTGAAGCACCTAAATTAAAAATCCAACTATTTGTAGATGAGTGCAAGACAAATGTTGAAAGAGCTTTCCCTTGCCTTAAAACAATGAGACTCATCATGCCTAGTTTTGTCATAAAAAGAACAAGGTTCTCCTTTCTTTTTCTTAGACTTAGAAGAAGAATCTCCAGAGTTAGAATAAGAAGGAGGTGGAGTGGACTTCTGATTATTCTTCTACTTCAATTCAGATGGAGACTCACTACCTAAAAGCAATTATGTCCTAGGATTATTCTTATTCTTTCCTTTACCTTTGGAAGATTGAGCTATTAGATCTTGATTCTTAGAACTAGGAAGTGTATCCATCTGAATCTACTTAGCTTGCTCCCTAGTAAGATCATCACAAAACAAATCAAAATAATGCATCTTATAATCTTTCCCCATGACATCCGCAGTAGAATAGAAAGTAGAAGAAAACACTTGATAAGGGTCTCTTAACATAGACAAAATCAAGAAGATACATGATTCTTCAGATTTATCATGCCCACATTCTTTCAATTGTGAAAAAATTATTTTGAATTGCGTATGGAAATATTGAATAGTAGGAAATTCATTTGGAGAGAGTGATGATAGATTTTCTTCAAACTATAAGATTCTAAAATAATTGACTTTACCATATAATTCTTCAAGCTTGTCCCAAACATCCTTATGTGTTTTACACTCCACAATATGAAGCAACAAATTATCAGATACATCTAAGCCTATGAGTCCTTTTGCTTCATCCATTTTACTTATATAAGTAAAATTTTCAAATTCTATTGTGAAATTGGGTTGTTGAGCATCTAACATTTGCAATAAACCTTTATATTGAAGCAATTGGGTCATTTTTAACTTCCATGATAGTTGTATGGAGTGAGTAGCTCAATTTACCTTAGATCTATCATGTTGGACAAAAGAACACCAAGAAAAATAAGACAAATGGGCACTTAAATTGTTCCTTTCACCCCCCAAAATGTATTAAAACTGAACGAAAAACCCCCCAACAAATTACAATGATTTTTTTTTGCAATTTGTATAAGTGACAAGCTCAAATCAACTATTTATAACATAATGATTTTTACAATTTTTGAAAAAATGGCTTGGGTGACATAGATATGGTATTTCATGTTTAGTGGTTACAAACCTTATGCTCACTCACTTGTCACTACTCCCAACATTAGCTCAAATTCCACCATGATTATTGAGAGTATTTATTACAAGGTCTAAAGGTAGGTGACATTCAAAATATTATCTCCCACTATATGGAAAAAATGTCAAGAAAAGGGTGTTTTGGTATTCTATCTCAATTCCACTATCTAGAGGCTTAACTTATTTATTCTTCTCCTCCATAGGATTTGTAAGGTCATCTTGATAAGTTTCAACAATTATTTTAGTAACTCAAATTATTACTCCTAGGGTCCCATAACCATTTCATTCCCCTCATCCTTAGTAACCATCCTCCTAATATTTGTCCCTATTGGTACCCTTTTGAGGAGCCAAACGAAATTAAGAAGATGGTGAAGGATCTCTAAGAGGCCAATATAATCTACCTTAGTACTATTCCTTACTTCTCTCAAGTAGTTATGGCTCCTAAGAAATATGGGGGGTGGAAAATGTGTGTCATAATTTTCATGAGCTCAATAAATTAATGATCAAGAATAAATTATGTATCCTTATGATTTATATTTCTTGGATGATATTTTAGGGACTAATTTTTTCACTAATTTGGATGTTACTTTAATATATCACCAAATCTAGGTTAAATAATATAATATTCCTAAAACTACCTTTAGGACCCATGAAAGTCATTATGAATTTCCGATCATGCCCTTTGGATTATATAATTCCCCCTCTAGTTTTTAGAGCCTTATGGACATAATGTTTCATGACTACTTATGTAAATTCATCTTGGTCTTATCTAATATCATAATTATCTATAAATAAAAATGGAATAGGAATCTTCATCATGTGAAGATCGCCCCTAGGAGTTACACAATCATTCTCTCTTTTCCAAGCACTCTTAAGTGTGTATTTGAATTCTAACAAGTGGATTACTTCGTCCATATTGTTTCACCAATAGGTATCCAATGTAACCCCAAGAATATTTCCTCAATATAAGAGTGTCAAAGTTCTTACTCCCTTAAAATATTGTGGGGTTTCTTAGGCTTAACAAGGTACTATCATAATTTTATGCATAATTATGGTAAAATCATTGGGACTTTAACAAATTTTGCATAAGATAAATTCAATTGCTTTGACACAATGCAAATGTCCTTTAATGTACTTAAAGTTATCATTTATTCTACTCATGTATTGGTCATACTTTATTTTCACAAACCCCTCATTTTGGAATGTAATGCCTCTATAACAAGCATGTGTGTGGTTTGTCATAAGGAAAACCCTTAGCATTCACTAACAAGAAAATTGTGGGGAATAATATAGATTAATCAACATATAAAAAATAAATTTGGCTATTTGTTATGTTTCAATAATGGAGGCATTTGAAAAGATGTAGGGATATGGTTATTATATTATTTATAATAAGAGTAAGGAAAATGTGGTAAAAATTTATTTCATGCCAATATGAAGAAGGCACCATTTTTTCTTTTAGTATTGGTTCTAAATTGGATACATGAGATCCAGAATGAATAGGCTACTAACTCTACAACTCATGGTATCATTTATCAATTGAAATAGGAAAAAATATAATGTCAATTTTTTGTTGGATAAGGATATTCCTCACCTATCATGACCAAATTTATTGAACCTAAACTTGGCACTCAAGTCCCAATTATGAATAGAGTTTCACTACTTCCCTACTAGAGGACACTCAAGTTTCCTTAAAATGCATGTGTGTGAAGCAATATTTCTTCTAGGATGGCCTTAAGAATGATGTTGAGGAATTTTTAGTTGAATGTGATGTGTATCAAAGGACCAAAGGGAAAACTCTCAAAACCCTAAGGTTCATACAACCACTTTTGTAATGCCCCAATCTAACATGCTCATAATAAAACTTGATAGAATTTTTTTTTTTAAACAAGAACAACACCACTAATAATGCAACAATAATGTGTTGCACTTGCACAAAAATGTGCACAAAAGTGTTGCAATGACATAATGATAAAGAAAACAAGAAAACTTCACCATTGCAAAATAAATGTGGAAAAAATGGGAGAATAACCACTCATGGGTTATATCCATGAAAATGAAAAAATAAGAGAGAGAGAGAGAGAGAGATGCTGAGAAAAGGTGGAAAACTCCAAAAAATCCTCAAACAAGCAAAATTTCAATCTCTAAACATTCACATGATGGGTTTTCATTCATTAGGCCTCAATCTCCTAGTAGTACTTCAGATTGACTAAAATGAGCACATCTTCCCAGATAGAATTGATCTCCAAAATAAAAACCCATATTTGTATACCCTTTATGGATTTATTCAACATAAAAAGAAATAAAATATGGTTACTTTGGAAGGAAAGTTTCAAAACTTGATTGTTCTACTCTTGACTAGGCTTGAAGTGGAGCAACAAATTCATGGTTTTTGGTCATAACCTTCAAACCAGAATTGATTCCAAAAATATAAACATAGTTCTAGATACCCATTTGGGATTAATACAACATATTAAGAATTGAGGTAGGGTTTTTTTGGAACACAAGACTCACATTTGGACTGTTCACCCTCAAATTAGACTTACTAGAGTTTTAGACTTATTTTAGTAAAATAGACACAACTTGATGGAAACTTGATGAAATTACATGAAACCAATGTCAATAAACACTATATTCATAACTTTACTAAACACAATTAATTTCAAATTAGTATGGGATTGTACAGCTTCGTACTACATCTAGGAACAACAAGGAAACGTTCAGAAATGTAGAAAATAGAGGTATTTTTATTGCTTCAACTTCCAAAACTTCAACCACCACCCCCTCCAACCATGTCTTCAACCTTAAAAACCATTTTAAAACATTTACAACCATTATCCAATGGCTCTCAACCAACTTTTCAACTTACATCCATTCAAATTCCCTCATTTACAACTTATGACTCTTCATATTCCATGTTTTTGCAACTTTTACAACATTGACAACATTTTGCAAAATTGACAACTTGTGCAATTTGACACTCCAACACACCTAGTGACCTAATATGGACTCAAAAACATCTAAAATGGTATTAGAATACCTTATTACATGAGAAAACCACAAAAGAAAAACAAAATGACACTTTTTCCTATTGAAGACATGAAACTTGAGGGTGCCCCTGCACCATACTCCCAAGGAAGAAAAGAATTCAAGCTCCTCTTGAGTTAGGGTCCGCAACATGAGAAATATGCTTGAAACCTCTTTTCTTGTGTCTTTAAATCCCTTTGCATTATCTTTGAAATAGTCCCATGTTGGTTTCATCTTCACTGTAGGTTTCTTGAACATTTGGCAAAGATGTTTGAACTTGTTAATATAAACCTATCCTCTATTTACGCCTCTAAATCCTTCTTTCAACAATTTTTTAACAACTAAAACAACTCTATATTGTATATATGAAGCAAAAAACTCAAGTTGCTTGATTTCTTGAACTTGAAGGAACTGAAATCCACTTACAACTACTGATAACCCTTGACAAAACATCTGACAGGTATATAAACTATGTTGCAACTCACCTTCCAAAGATTTTTGTTCAAATTTTTTCTCAAATGGTTGTTGCTCTTCCTTCATCAATCAAGACTCTTCAATCTTTTTTTTTGTCGTCCTCTCTTGCATTCTTCTCTTCTGAATGATTTTTTTGATAGGCCACTTTACCTTCTTCCTTATTGGTAAATGCCAACATTTTTCTTGGTTTGCTCTCTCAAGAAACTATTGCATCTCAAGTTCCATTCTTTTTTCCATTTCTTCTTGAATTTACTTCATTTTCTCCAAGGCTTGCCTCAAATCTATTATATCTTGTTGGACATTCATCTATTTTTTCTTCTCATTTTTCTTCGTCATTTCACTTTTCTCTTTTCCTTTCCCTTTGTTTCTTGCTTGGTGCCTCCTTACTCTGCAAGTCTCCACGGACTATTCTCCTCAACACATCCATTCTTCTTTCTCAAGAAAGTCTCTTTCAACTTGCTTCTCCTTGTCTTCATGATACCTCACCTTAGGCCTCTTTCTTTTCCCTTGGCCTAGTCTTTTGGCATCTAGGTTACTCCTTCAACCTGCAAAAAGACAACACATAAACTCCAAAAACTTGTCTCTCTTAGATCTTCGGGCTCTTATACCAATTTGATGCAAATCAGGGGTGGAAAACTCCAAACAATCCTCAAACAATCAAACTTTCAATCTCTAAACATTCACATGATAGGTTTTCATTCATTGGGCCTCAATCTCCTAGTAGTACTTCAGATTGACTAAAATGGGCACAACTTCCCATGCAGAATTGATCATCAAAAGAAAAACTCAGATTTGGATACCCTTTATGGCTTTATTCAACATATGAGGAAACCATATATGGTTACTTTAGAATAAAAGGTTCAAAACTTGACTATTCTACTCTTGACTAGGCTTGAAGTGGAGTAGCAAATTCGTGTTTTTTGGTCATAACTTTCAAACCAGAGTTGATACCAAAAATACAAACATAGTTATA
Organism: Sequoia sempervirens; assembly: GCA_007258455.2. Lineage (NCBI taxonomy): Eukaryota > Viridiplantae > Streptophyta > Pinopsida > Cupressales > Cupressaceae > Sequoia > Sequoia sempervirens. Next base: position 78,225 of record VDFB02056221.1, on the reverse strand, counting down.
GATACTCATTTAGGCTTTATACAAGATACTAATAATTTTGGTAGGGTTGTTTTGGAACACAAGACACAAATTTGAACTGTTCTCCCTTAAATTAGGCCTACTTGGGTTTCAGACCCGTTTTAGTAAAACAGACACAATTTGTTGGAAACTTGATGAAATCACATGAACCCAACACCAATAAACACTAGATTCATAGCTTTGCCAAACATAATTTATTTGGAGTTATTATGGGATCATACAGATCTATACTATATCCAAGAACAACAAGGAAATGTTTAGAAATGCAAAAAATAGAAGTATTTTTATTGCTTCAACTTCCAAAACTTCAACCACCACCCCCTCCAACCATGTATTCAACCTTAAAAATCCTTTTAAAACATTTAAAACCATTTTCCAAAGGTTCTCAACCAAAATTTCAACTTACAACCATTCAAATTCCCTCATTTACAACTTATAACTCTTCATATTCCATATTTTTACAACTTTTCCAACATTGACAACATTTTGCAAAATTGACAACTTGTGCAACTTAACACTCCAGCACACCTAGTGGCCTAATATGGACTCAAACAAATCTAAAATGGTCTTAGAATACCTTATTACATGATAAAACCACAAAAAGTGAAACAAAATGACACTTTTTCCTATTGAAGGGAAACTTGAGGGTGACCCTGCACCAGAGAGAGGGGTCAACACATACATGATGATCATTTTTTAAAACATGATTGCATTCCCTTACAACACCTCACTAAGAAAGAATGAGGGAATCATCAACCTCCAATCCACCCCTAATTACACTTCAAAACTCTAAACATGGATGCAAACCTCCACAAGAGGTTTCCCAACCAAGAGGCACAAGCTCATCACATACTGGAATGATGACAGTTCACTTCTAGATAACCACATGCTTCCCAAGACATCCCATTGCAACATGAAAACACATAAGAAAAAGGATAATAATCCAAAAAAACCCATGATCTATAAGGAATATGGAGGACACCAACAAGGCCAACCAAGAAGGATTACAACCTTCCCAAATCTTTACAAGACTAGGTGCATAATCTCCCTAACCCCAGATTTTCCAACTGGACAACTTCAAAAGGAGGCACACAAAATGAGGTAAGAGAAGCCACAATTTCTGAACAAAAAACACATAAGAACATGCAAAAAACCCACTAGACCCCTATAACCATGAGAAACAACTTCCTTTTACATGGTTTTCCCATATGAGGCCCTAAAACAAAGAAGAAAGATCAAGTCATGAAATAGAGATACTTGACTAGGTTTTTGAGGGTCTGATGACTAAAATGACCAGAATGGGAAATATACAAGACATAAAAATTATTCATCAATGACATAAGGCTTAAAAAACAACTGGCTAATTGTGGTGGATAGGGTTAGCATTCTATTTTTTGTATGGGAATGAGGCCTCCCAACTATGAAATATGACCACTAAATTCATTTTAAACACAAAATACATGTTCCTAAGTTAATTTTAACTTTCCAAGACATAAATATAAAATAATATAAGCATAATTGTTCTTGAAACCAACACTAAGACAAACAATTAGGGCTAAAACACTAAAATTCATAAATATTACAACCCTTCTCAATGAGAAGTCAATTACTATAAATATTACAATTTGAATGAAAGGAAAGCATCTAAATACATGAAATTAACTTGGTATAACATGGTACCATGATTTTCCTCAATCCAAAAACCTTGATCCCCAATGGTGGTTACTTCACCACTCGACCTCGTGGAATCAAGCGATCCACTCCCACCATGCTAGGAGGTAGTTGCATTGGCCACAAGCACAAAACTCATGCCAAACACATGGGGAGAGGGCTTATGATGAAGTATAAACTCAACCTCTCAAGAGGGGATACTCTCTAAATCCCACTATCAAATCCTCTTAAAAACCATTCAACAAATAACAAATATTTTAATGTAAAACAACTATGAAGCAATTTTCATTAATTCAAACTTGCACAAATGACATAAACACATCCATAAATCTTATTATATCAGATATTACAGTCAATAGGATTCATATAAAATAGTAAAAAGAAATCATAATCATATTTTAAACATGAAACTACTAAGCAAACATAGTTACAATTTTTCTCCCTTCACTACAAACTTCAAACAACAAAAATCTGCACTTGCAATCTTCAATCAGTGGATGAATCCACCTTCAACCATGGAATTAATCTTCCATTTTTTGTCTCAACACTCTCTCAAACCTGAAAAATCATGGATTCTACCTTCTTGCTTCAAAAATCCATTCCTGGGAAGCATTAACTTCAATCTGGCAGCAACAACCCTGAAAATGACCAAAATAAAGTATATAAATTAACTCCTTCACACCTTTCCTATAACTCCCAATTTTCTATGCTTGGAAAATGGAAAATATGCTTTAAAAAATGTATATAAAATCATTAAATTATGAAAATGGTTCTTTTGCAACCTCCATCCATGATTGGCTAAGAAAAGTAGCCACTTCCTCACAAATAGGAGCCCCAGAATAGAAAAATCCAAACCACTTGCTCTTTGGCATCCAAATTATTCATGAAAAAGTTTAGGAACATTAAATTAGTTTTCACAACTTGTAACTCCCCAAATCCCATGCCCAAGAAGACATATTTGAAGATTTTTCCTTGAAAAATCCACAAAATGAGCTTGATTTGCTATAAAACTATAACATACCAATTTGGCCAAATATTTGTCAAATATTTTAGACCTTATTACAAAAATTTATTCACCTACCTTATTTGAAGACCAAACCAAATTAAAATTATATATATATATATATATATATATATATCTTTTTGGTTGATGCAATATTTCAATTCAACCATGGATGCTCTTGTATAAGACACCCAAGGTAGAAAAATTTTGTGAGCTTGGTCTCACAAAATGGAGTTGAATGGTAGAACCATCCTTTCAGGTTGTAAACAACCCTTAGAAAACTCCATTACTGAAACTAGTACATCTGATTTGTTCTTCTTTCTCCTTTTCCAACACCTAGCAGGAACAAGTATCCTTCCCCTCTGACAATTCTTCTCTACACTAATTATTTTCAATATGGAATCAGCTCCACCATAAACCAACCACCTCCACCAAATGAAACTCACAATATCTTCCAATCTTGTGAGATTCAACCCACCATATTTTGACCACCTCCTCCAAAATGCACCTACACTAAACTTTGCAATACCAAACAAATATTTTTCCTTCCATACTTCACTATCAATCTCTAACTAAACCATTTCATTTGAATTTACTAAATCATTCCCACTTATCATAAAAATAATTAAAAATAAATGTTTTTACCTCCTCACTAATTTCTGCAATAGCATTCTCAACCTCATCAAAGCATTCATCAAAATCTGATTTCACCTCATTACCTTTTGCTACAATCTTCACTCCACCTTCCATCAACAATTGTCATTCCTTTTCTATCGCTGAAATCTTTTCATCTACACAAGTTCCACTCTCATCTTCATCATAAAAATGAAACATATTATGCATTACCTCTTTCTCTTCAACCTTTTCTTCACCATTGTCTACTGCCATATCTTCTTCACCTTCACTCTTAGCTACACTTTCATTTTCCATTACTTTTAAGTCCTCCAAAGGACACTCATCATCCTTATTGCTACACTTTCTTCTTGTTTTCCCTCTATCCTTTTGAACAAGGATTTTCACATTTTCCTTTTCATCATTCTTCCTTGTACACAAAGTTTCACTTGCAAACATATCAATACTAAAAGAACAATAAGATTCAACCCTTCCCATTTTATTTTTCTTTCTATCCTTATTATCTGCTACAACTTCTTTTGCCACTTCCTCTTGCCTATCCTATAAAGGATTCAAAACATATTCTTCCCCATCCTTTATGATGCTATATGTATTCTTCCTACCATCATGTAGAGCTCTTCGATCATACAACCATGGTCTACCCAATTAAACATGGCATATATCCATAGTACTATATCACATAAAATCACATCCTTATACCTACAAATTTGAAAATCAACCACACATTGCTCACTTACCCATATCTGGCAATCTCCTTGCAACCAAGAAATGTAGTATGGGATATGATTCTTGATTCTTTTCAATTTTAGTTTTTCTACAATCTCTTTGGATACAATATTATTGGTGCTATCATTGTCCACAATGACTTTGCAACATTTCCCACTCACTTTACACCTTGTTCAAAATAAATTACTCCTCTGGATGGAATCTTGATTCTATATTTGTAGCTCTATAAATTCTTTCTTCATCACAAAACATTCTCCTAGCTTCCAACACATATTTTCAAACACTTTTCCACACTCTCTTTGCAACTGTTTCACTCTCTACCCGTAGTCTTGGTGCAAACTACCTCACATCAGTGCTTCTTCCTGCACACTCAGGATTAACCAACTCTGATACCACTGATGAAGTAGAAACTAAACCTCTCAATAGGGGGTACTTTCTAAATCCAACTATCAAATCCTCTCTAAAAAAACACTCAACAAATAACATCTAGATTTTAATGCAAAATAACTATGAAGCAATTATCATTAATTCAAACTTGCACAAATGTCATACAAACATCCATATATCTAATTATATCAGATATTACATTCAATAGGACTGATAAAAATAGTTTTAAAAAATCATAATCAGATTTTAAACATGAAACTACTAAGCAAACATGGTTGCAATTTTTCTCCCTTCATTACAAACTTCAAATAGCAAAAATTTGCACTTGCAATCTCCAATCTGTGGATGAATCAAATTTCAACCATGGAATTAATCTTCCATTTTAATTCTCAACACTCTCTCAAACTTGAAAAATCATGGCTTCTACCTTCTTGCTTCAAAAATCCATTCCTAGGAAGCATTAGGTTCAATCTGGCAACAACAACCCCAAAAATGACCAAAATAAAGTATATAAATTAACTCCTTCACACCATTCCTGTAACTTCCAATTTTCTATGCTTGGAAAATGGAAAAAATTCTTTCAAAAATTTATTTAAAATCATTAAATTTTGAAAATGAATCTTTTGTAACCTCCATCCATGATTGGCCAAGAAAAGCAGCCACTTCCTCACAAATAAAAGCCCCAAAATAGAAAAAGTCAAACCACTTGCTCTTGGGCATCCAGATTCTTCATGCAAAATTTTAGGAACATTAAATTAGTTGTCACAACTTGTAACTCCCCAAATCCCACACCCAAGAAGGCATATTTGAAGATTTTTCCTTGAAAAAGCCACAAAATGAGCCTGAATTTCCATAAAACTGCAACATAACTACTTGGCCAAATATTTTAGGCCTTATTACAAACATTTATTCACCTACAATATTTGAAGACCAAACCAAATTAAAAATTAAATTAAATTAAATGTTTTTTTGGTTGATGCAAGATTGATAGTCAACCATGGATGATCCTGCATTAGCTTACACACATGCCAAACACAAATCATACACTCAACATACGCATCAAATAAGCTTTCATCCAATAACACTAGATGGATCAAATCGAAGATCTCATTGGGAAAATCCACAAATGTCACATCACAATCCACATTAGGCCAACTCACCAATGCCATACAAGAAATCATCCTTGGGAAAACTCACCAAGGGCATAACACAAGCACATGGAATGGAATACATCATCCTTCAGGTACTACTCAACTACACTAGGGTTAGATATTAGAGATCAAGAGAGGGAATTTCATCCTAGACACTCACGTGGGGCTTAGCACAGAACTAAGTATCCTCTCATACAAATGAGGATACTTGATCTTACAAGTCTTATGCTCCCTGAGAAAATTTTCTTCCTCCATCATCCTTAGCCTGTACGAGCACTCAAGGCATGAGAGGGATATCCACTATCTTGGTTAATTAATTACCCATATTTCATTAGTTTTCACTTGTTAATCAAAAATCCCCACATTGTGATTTCCTAAGTGCCACTTTGGGCCAGGTTCACGTTGGGAGCCATTCCCATAACTTTATAATTCCTACAACCTAAGCTAATCACATCTTCCAATGAATGTGGCACATAAAATAATGCACAAAATTCAATTTCATCAAAATTTTCTAACAACTTTACATAAGCATTATTACAATAATTCATGATGAACAGTTTTGTTAAAACATTCAACTTGATCATATTTCCTTCAAAATGTTCAAATTTTCATAATTTTCCAATACACCAAAACTAGGAAATTTTTCGAAAACCCCATTAAAATTTTCTTCAAATTTTATTTTCCAATTTAAAAAATCTAAAAATATCCTTTTCCTCTAAATATATGCCCAATGACACACTTTTCCAGTCAATTTCTCATTTCACACATTTCCCAAAAATTTGGGCATTATAACCCCATACAATTGAAATTTCTCAAAATTTTAACAAAACAATAAATTGAGCATGCAACTTCATGAAATGAATTGCGTTGAGAGGTGTCTACACTTCCCTAATCCTATTCCAATATTCAAATTTGAAATAAATCAGATAAATGAACTATCTATAGTGTAAAAAATTGTATACCTTTACAATTTCACACTATGTTTGGGTCCCTTAATTTATTCGACTTAATTAAGCTTCTAATTTTCCAAATTATGTATTGCAAAGCCTTATTCTTACCATTTTCCAAAAGGAGAGCCAACATTAAATAAATATTTTTAATAATTAAATTATCTTGGATGATCTATGTCTTGGAAGTATAGGCCAAGACCCATTCACCCGTGGGCAAATGGGTCCCCTTTATGAGCCAAGAACCAAATTCAAATATGTTTTTGGCAGCATTTTAATGATCAAAATTAAAATTGAAAGTGTCATCTTTTGAAATCTACTTTTTGGGAAATTGGATAAACACCTATAAATACCTAGTCTTTTATCATTTGAAATCTAACACACACCTTCTACCATCCAAGAGAAAACATTATTGTCAAGAGAATTCCAGGGCATCATTATTAGTCATCTATAGTATAAATCAAGATCCTAACATCATGTCAAAGTTTATGTGTGTTCAAATTGTCTTGTGAAGGCTAACAAGTGTTGTAGGTATTCATGCATTCAAGAAAATCAAGAAAAAAAGATCCAATTCCCTTGAAGTGATGTATGTCTTCAATCCTTCAAGGAACATATTGAAGGGTGGCAAGTTGCAACAATTTGTTCATGTATAAGAGTGAATTTTCACCCCTTATGCAAATTCTCTTTTTGCCTTTATTCACCTTAGAAAACCAACTTCAGAGGATTAATTACACTTAATCCCACTACTTTCATCCCACTTGGTGCCTATTTTGAGTGTCGGTGGAGGAATTTCTATCTGGGACACCTGCGCAGCACATAGACTTCCTTGGCAAATTCCTACGTCTAAACCTATAGAGGCGTTACACTTCTCATTGGGAGTCAAGTTGTAACACCCTCTTCAGCCGATTGACCCAGAATATGGTCATTTTCTTCATCTTTCTTTCATATTCACTCCTTGAACAAGCATTTTGATCTTCTAAGCATCCTCTAGCAATTTCTTCACTTCATTCACAAGCTCACTTTCATACTCTTTCACTCACTCTCAAGCTTTCAAGCAGCATCTCAAGCACTCCATTGCAGAAAATACTTCACTCCATCACTTCAATAGAGAAATTTGGGGACAAAATCATTGCAGTAGAGGCTCAAGTACTCTCATTCTCTCCCCCAAGCAACCTTGAGTGCTCTTGGTGGAGGTGGTAAGCTTCCCTTTCCTCTCCTCTATTACTTGGTTGAGTAGGCACATTTACTGTTTGTAGTGTTTTGGTGCTATTTGTTCCATTTACTTATTTATCATACTATTTCTATATTGTTGAAAACTTGGTTGTCTATGGAGGTGGAAACACCAAAATGAGGGTTTTACTAAGGCAGAACCCTAAATAGCCACCCAACCTTTTCCTCCTCTTTGTGTGTAGGTGAACATGCTTTCGAGGAGCTAGCTGGTGAATGAGTTTCTCTATGAGATCCTTCTTCCCACCCTAACTCTTTCATTTATTCTTTATCACATTAGAGAGTATTTTATTTACTTAATCACATTATTTTAGCCCTTTAGTAGTAGTTATTTGGGTCGTTATCTTGTTTTCTTAGGTTTGACCTTGTCTCTATAGTTTTCTGGTCATACAGATTCTAGCACACTTTAGAGATGCTAGCATGTCACGCTATCATCCAAGGACCGCACTTTCATCCTCAGGCAAAGAGCTTCTTGAGGGGCAATGTTGAACCTAAAAACTAGCTCACCTAGCCCCATTCTATATTTAAGTTCTATAGAGTGGTTGAAGGACCTTATAGTCCTCATCATTCTTGTCCCACATATCCTAACACCTCATTAAGATGAGGTAAGTTAGGGAAGCCTTCCACATCTTGGCCCTCTGTGACCTAGGGCCTTACACATGGTGGTCCCCCTCTCTTATATTTTTTGTGAACCCGACATGAACCAACGTTTGTTCATCCATTGGTGTTGAGACCTCTCTCATGTACTTTGTGACTGTTGTATTCTTGAGTGTTGTGAAGGTTTATGAGCATCACAACCCAATCTACAACTTCCAGCCATATCGTTAGGAGAAGTGTAAGACACCTCCCGATGGAAAGGACGAAGGTATCTACGAGTTTCTCTATAGGCCTTTTCTCTAGTCCCATCATTAGTGTGGCCGCACAGGAGCAGTTGTCGAGGAATGAGATGGGATTTGCTAACAAAACAAATCACATTCCCACTCCTCCTATGTCCCCTATGCCATCATCGGTGAATGAGTGTGAGGCCATTCAAATCCCTACAAAATATGTCTCTGCCCTCGCTAAAGGACTAGGAAACTTAGAAAATCACTTGGAAATAAATCCAAAGATGGCTAGAGCCACTTGGGTTGTTAGCGAGTTGAAACATATGATGGGTAAAGATCGAACATGCATAGAGCTTCTGACTAGCCTCCTCAGTCTCTTCGAAGTGTGTGCTCCTTCGAACAATCCTAGATTTTTACAAGGAGTTACTTTCAAAGAGCGTGAAGGATAGTTAGGAGTATCGATGCCTCCCATGACCGTATACATGGCTGACGTGGTCCCCTCTATCAATATTCATTTTGTCTCCAAACAACCTGAAACTATCAAAGTAAACAAGGTCCCCTTAGGCTTTAGCTTCACCCCCTATCACCTCTAGTGGTGGAGGCCTTAGCAGGATGAGTGGTTGGAGCTTTGGTGGTTGTGGTGGGTTTGGTAGCAGAGGCGGTGCTAGTGCAGGTCATGGTGGTGGTTCCGGTGAAGGCCCTATTGGCAACAGTGGGTCTGGTAGTGGTTTTGGAGAAAGTCACACAGATGGAAATTTTGGAGGAGGTACCTCTATCCCTCTATCTTCTAATGACCCTATTCTGAATACTCTTCTTCAAAATATGGGTAAGATGTAGAGCCAGTTGGCGAGTCTTTCCCAAGCCTCTACCCAGCCCATCTTCCAGCCCTTTTTCTGACACAACCCATTATCGGTTTTGATCTTAAATACTCGCTTCCACCAAGGAATGGAGATCCCTAAAATTGAAAATTATGGTGGTAAAGGAGATCCACAGACACATGTGTCTTCCTTTAACGCCCTATGCACGGACTTCTTCCACCACGATGTGTTGATGGCTAAACTATTTCCTCAATCTCTTAAGGACATAGCACTCGAGTGGTACTGTTCCTTGCTTAAAAATTCTATTTTCTCATTTGACCAACTTGTAAATCAATTCCTTAGACAATTTCAAGCAAACATCAGGCTGAAGATGACCTTTTCGGATCTCGCCCGATGTAAACAAGGAGATAGCGAAAAGATCATTGATTTCATAGCGAACTATCAAGCTTTCCTTTCACAAATCTTGTATCAACTGCACGATTTTGACATGTAGAAGGTATTCATAGGGAACTTACAAAGACCGTGGCAAGAGAAGTTCACCCTTATGAAATACCCTTCTTTCATGCACTTGTGTGTAGCCTTACGAGAGTACCAACATATGGTTGTTTAGTTAAGGGGATCCTCCTCATGCTCCCATACTGAGGGAAAGTCCATCGTATCAATCTTTGGGAAAGGTAAAATCGTTATGAATGTAGTTGTCGCTACTGATAACAATGACCTTAGACATAACTAGAAATTCACAAAATTATTGAAATCTTATTCTTCTATTTTGTAGAAGTTGTTGAAGGATAAGATCGTAACCATGTCGAATCCTAAGGCTGTTAAGGATCCTTACCCTAATTGGTATGATGGGAACACTTATTTTCAGTACCATCGAGTTAATGGACATGATACTGAAAGTTGTATGCAGCTGCATCATGAGATACATGACCGCATTGAGGACAGATCCATTCATCTCGATGGGAGTAAAAAAAATGCTGACAAATCAGTGGTGAAATCTAATAGTGAATTATAGATATACACGGACCGGTTTTCGTCGCACTATGCTAACATGATTATTGATTCCACTGATTTTGTTACTCAACTCAAGGCCTATGTCAACATGGTCATGGTGGCTTCTACTGCTCTACCTGCACTCAATTCGCTGGACATAACATTCACATCACAAGATTTTCCCTTAAACAATAAACCCTGGCCTCTCTACATTCCCGCATGCCTCAATGGTAACATTGTGACATGAGTCTTGATAAACCCCACAAGCCATGTGAATATTATCACAGAAGAAACATTAGTATTAAATTCATTACAGAGGGAAGAATGTGAAGAAACAAAATCTACCATCCATATACACGATGGTATGTTTCTTAAACCTTACGGCTCAATAACTTTGTCCATCCTGGTTGGATCCAGGACTTTTGACATGGATTTTGATGTTATCCCAAAGTCGGATTTGTTCAAGTTGAAGCTAGGCATACCTTGGCTAACTTCCATGAATGGAATTTCCTCCATTATTCACAAGTTTTTAAAATTCTCCCACGAGGGTGCCATGCATGTATTGCATGACACTAGATACCGGCCCTTGGTGTCCCGAGGTGGATATCCGTTGGATCACTTTTGGCCCTCCCCGATCGGTTTGCTTCCTCTGAGAATGAACCTACTTTACAAGAATTATGTAAAGTATAAGACTGGAGGAAAGGGATAGCCAAAATTGACCCTTCCCATGATACAACAACCAGTTTCCTCCTCTTCCTGAGAGGAGAAGGAGAAGCCTATACCGACTCCTCCCTCTTCTTAGAAAGGAAAGGAGAAGTCCACGTTGACTCCCTCTCCTTAGCATAAAGGTAAAGAGAAGGTTGCCTTTTCTCAGACTGCCTCATCCTCTCCCCTTTCTTGGGAGAAGTATTGGATGAGCAAGCCCAGTGGCTATCCATTAAGTCTGATGATACCTCCTTGGTGCAGACCCAAGCTCAGGATCTCGGATCTCCCTAATGAATACCTCAGACTGTGGTACTACTTATATGGAAAAAAGAAAGGTTCTGAAGGGAATTCAATCCACGGCCTCCCACCACTCCTGGTAGTGAATGAAAAGAGGCCCACTACCGAGGCTCTTGAGCTGACTCTCCCCACCGCTCCTCAACCTGTTCCTCCTACTCCCATTCAAGAACTTGTTCCTCCACCAGAGACGGTCCTAGTGGATGTTCCCATGGTTGAGCAAGAGCCTTCTATTCCTTCACAACCTCCGGCCTCTAGCTCAAAGAGTCATAGAAACCTCCTTGCATGTGAACTCAAGCACTGGTGAAAGGGTCTCTTGGTCGAGCAGTCCATCTCACAAAGGAAGGAGGAGGAAAGACTACCCCTACTTTAGGGCCTCCTACGACGTCTTCCTCTCCACTTCCTCCTACTTCTCTTTAGCCTAGTTCCACACTACTTTCAACTCTTGTAGCGAGTACAAATGTTCCTAACCCAAAGTGGGTACAGGTGTTCATTGCCCCTTCGGTGGAGCCGCCTTTGTTGATATCTATTCTGGACATCCAACCTTTCCTAAAACCCGTGGATATGACTAATACCTCAGTTGTATCCATTTCGGTTATTTCCTCCTCTTCCTCTACACCTCTAGTCTCATCTGTGGGGAGTTCATCTCCTCTGACGAAGCAAAAGGTGGAGTGTGGTCCTTCCAACAACAAAGGACGTAAGAGGAACCTTCCTTCTCCACAAGGTGGCCCCGCATTGACTTGTTTTGTCTTGGTGGCGGAACTAGTCTCGACTTCCCCTGAGTTTTTCACCACTCTTGAGTCATTCAGTGAGCCTAGAGGTGAATCTCAGGTGAAGCCCACCCCATCCACTAAAGTTAAACATGACACTCCTATAAGGTGCATGTTTAAATCTATGGATGAAGTTATGGCCTTGTTAGCAATCTTTGAAAAATCACTAACCTTAGCTCCATAAGAGCTCAATGAAGAAGACACTGCAAGGAATTATTCCTTGGCCCTTGTTGTGGGAGGGTCAGATGTTCCTCCTCTTAACATCCTACCATTTCAGGCTCGTCCTCCTTCCCCCTATGATGATATAGAGTGGGAAGCGGACAACCTCCTGGTTGATCAATGTTAGGAGGAGGCCTCTTCTTGATCTTTTGTGTGTGTATGTGTTTTGTGATGTGTACCCCCGTGATAGTACTGTGTTCCTAGATGACCCTTGTCACCCTTGTTGGTGCTTAGATACAAGTGTGGTTTTTTTTCATAAACCTTCTTCTATTTGTATCATCATTCTTCCATATTTGTGCTTGGTTTTTGATAAATTGGGGACAATGCAAAGTGTTGGGGGCACTTAGGCTTCCCTTCCATGTTGAACCAATTTTTTATTTTTACTTTGCCTTCTCGTGCATTACTCACATGGCCTGATATAGTATGGGGTTGATGACAGTTCATTTATATACTATTACTATACATACATATATATTTATGAGCAGTTATGACCTCAAAATATCAGGCTACCCCTGTGCCCTTTGTTTATGTTTCTCTCTTTTCCTTTCTCTTTATCTTTCTCTCTTCTTTGCTTGAGTTGTCCCTCTCATGTGTGACAATGCCCTTTCTTTAACATTTTGATTTTTAGAAAATGCATTCATTTCCAAGGAATATCTTCTCGAAAAACTTCACCAACCTTCCTTCAAAATCACATTCTCAACTTGGAGCCCTAATGGAACATGTTTCCTTCATCACAGGTTCGTAAAGAAAGGACTTGAAATCCTTCCTCCGAAGTGGGAACAACTTTGACCTTCTCCTCGTGTGGGCCATATCCTTCCTTTTGAATTCCTTGATGAAGTGAACATATTTTGAACGGATCCCTTGATGATGGATCGATTCGAGAAAGAAAACATTTTCTTTCGAACTACACGTCCCTTGAGTGGACCTACTTCTTCACAGCGCGTTCCCGAGGGACCCCCTTTGAAAGATCTTATCTTGAGTAAATCTCTTTCCGTCTAGCTTGGGGGAAGCCTAACTATACCTTTCTTTTCAAATAGTGTTTCCCTTGAGTGGACTCCTCTTCTTTTGGAGGGTTCCCAAGGGACCCCTTTGAAATTCTTCCAAATTATCAATGGTTTGCACAACTGTCTACTTACTTGCCTATGTGGCCATTTCCTAACTCTGTGGAGTCCACTTCCTTTGGGTATCCTCCATGCTAGAGTTTTTGGGGGACACCTTCCTTGCAAGTCTGTAGGCCTATAAGGTACTTGATTCATGAGGTATCCTCCATGCTATATTTTTTTGGGGACACCTTCCTTGCAGGTCCATGGGCCTGTGAGGCACTTTCTTTCTTCAACTTCATAGTTCCGAGAAGCTATGAAGTCCTTCACTTTCCCTACACCTTCGGGTTTTCTAGATCATGGTTTTCTTCCCCGACGGTTCAGGTATACATTTCTAACCTTACTCCTACCATGATCTACTTTACCAAGAACTGATTAGTACTCATGCTTGCTAAAGTGGGGCAAAAATGTATAAGAGTGAATTTGCACCCCTTATGCAAATTTCCTTTTTTCCTTTATCCACCTTAGAAAACCAAGTTTAGAGGATTAATTACACTTAAGCCCATTGCTTTCATCCCACTTAGTGCCTTTTTTGAGTGTTGATGGAGGCATTTATGTCGGGGACACCCGCGTAGCCTGCAGATTTCACTAGCAGATTCCTATAGCTAAACCTGCAGAGGCATTACACTTCTCATTGGGAGTCAAGTTGTAACGCCCTCTTCGGCCAACTGACCCAGAATATGGTTGTTTTCTTCATCTTTCTTTCATATTCACTCCTTGAACAAGCATTTTGATCTTCTACGCATCCTCTAGCAACTTCTTCACTTCATTCATAAGCTCACTTTCATACTCTTTCACTCATTCTCAAGCTTTCAAGCAACATCTCAAGCACTCCATCGCAGCAAATACTTCACTCCATCACTTCAATAGAGCAAGTTGGGGACAACACCATTGTAGTAGAGGATCAAGTACTCTCATTATCTCCTCCAAGAAACCTTGAGTGCTCTTCATGGAGGTGGTAAGCTTCCCTTTCCTCTCCTTTATTACTTGGTTGAGTAGGCACATTTACTATTTGTAGTGTTTTGGTGCTCTTTGTTCCATTTACTTCTTTATCATACTATTTCTATATCATTGTAAACTTGGTTTTCTGTGGAGGTGGAAACACAAAAATGGGGGTCTGACTAAGCCAAACCCCTAAATTTCCACCCAACCTTTTCCTCCTCTTTGTGTGTAGGTGAACGTGCTTTTGAGGAGCTAGCTGGTGAAAAAATTTCTGTGTGAGATCCTTTTTGCCACCCTAATTCTTGCATTTATTCTTTATCACATTAGAGAGTATTTTATTTACTTAATCACATTATTTTGTCCCTTTAGTAGTAGTTAGCTAGGTCATTAGCTTGTTTTCTTATGTTTGACCTTGTCTCTATAGTTGTTTGGTCATACAAACACCAACGCACTTTAGAGATGCGAACACGTTGCACTTTCGTCCTCGAGCAGAGAGATTCCTGAGGTGTAGTGTTCAACCTAAAAACTGCCTCACCTAGCCCTGTTCTGTCTTTCAAGTATGTAGAGTGGTTGAAGGACCTTATATTCCTCATCATTCTCGTCTCGCATATCCTAACACCCTGTTAAGCTGAGGTAAGTTAGGAAAGCCTTATGCATTTTAGCCCTCTATGACCTAGGGCCTTGCACGTGGTGGCCCCCCTCTCTTATAGTTCATTCATCATTTCCTTCCTTTCCATTAAGTTTTTCATCATTGAAATTGCATTTGTGAAAGTGGGAACACTATTCACGGGGTTTGACTAAGGCAAACCCCTATATGGCACAAACATTTTTCCCTCTTTGTGTATGTGCAAGTTACAGGTTGAAGAAGGATAGAAGAGATCTTGAAGAGAAATTTTGTGTTTGTTGCATTTTTTTTCATCATTCTTGTCAACCTAAAAAAACTAAGTTGCATAATTCTTTTTTGACATTCTGACAAATTTGTAGGTGGAAAACATCTCAGATCTAGCACTAGAGGACTATAAAAAGTATTTTTGGAAGCCTAATCAAAGACACATTCACCTAGGGCTGAACCAGTCCCTTTGCACATGTCAAAATCAACTTTTGGTGACAAGTACATACTCTCTAATAGCTCCCAGATATACCTACAAAGTGTTGTTACAGTTTGTTTATCTTCAAGAATCTTCATTTTCATATTAGATCATATATTTCAATTAGTTTCATCATTTCAAATTATTTCTAGATCATTCTAAATCATTTTCAGGCCCTAAAGAATCACCAACCCAGGTCTGATTGACTTACCATTGAGGTTGAAAGTCAATCTCTTGACTTTGTGGTTGGTATTGTAATGAAATCTTGGAAAAGGCCACTTACATCCTAGGTTCTTAACATATTTCTTAACAGGTTGTTGGAATGTCTATCCCTCTTCAACATAATCTTCTTCTTCATCCATGGGGCCATTTTCATTCACTGGATTTTCATTGAACAACTGTGTAATCTCATCTCCATTACACACCTGATCTACCTCTTCTTTAAGCTGGTCTGATTCTTCTTCAGACGCAATCTCCTTGCTCTATGGAAAAGGAGCATGATTGAGTACCAACATTGATGAATCATAGGGAGTAGATGGCACCATCTCCTACCTATTTTCATTATTCTCCACCTCATACTGGAAGATTGAAGTTGTTTGAAATGTTGGACAGTCTAATTCAAAATGTTGACTTGTTTTATGGATCCTACACCATCCTGATAAAGCAACCTCTGCTAAATATACACCACTTGGAGGTTTTTCTTGATTGACTGGCTGATCCAATGGAGTGGGTACACCTCCATTGTTGGGCCTTTTATTCCAAGCTCTATTTTGTCTGGGTGGCTGTCTGATGTCAAACCCTTGTCCACCAACTTGGCCCCTAACAAAGTTTTGGCCTAAAGATTGTCCTTTATCATAATTTTTTCCTATATCATTATTATATCCTCTCTCATTATTATATCCTCTTTCATTATTATATCCTCTTTTGGGATGCTGACCTCTATCAAAATGTTATCCTTGTTGAATTTCCCGATTTTCTATGTTATGATTGGACTACATACTTCTTTGAGTATCCTGGAGCTGACTATTCTGGTTTCTCAAATAAGTTACCTCCATATTCAGCTTCTTCACTTGTTCAGTCAATTCATCCAGGCTCTCCTTTTCAAGATTTCTATATGGAGGCTAATTCACATTATTTTAGGGATATCCTACTACAGTATTGGTATTCAGTGAATGATTAAGTACTTCATAATTATACATGAGGTCTTGGATGAGGAACCAGAGGCAACTGAGGTATTGGATTCATGATAGGAGTGTGATTAGCAAGAGCCTGATTGAGGATTGGGACTTTCCCAGGGTGAGCAGTGGGTCCTAGTGATGGTAAAGGCCCAGATAAATGTTGTCTTAAAGTAGTGCTAACCTTCACAGCCTTTGCATATGCATCAAGTAAGTTATCAGGAGGTTTGTTTCTCCACTTCATGAAGGTAGTTGTCAGACTGTTAAGTCCCTCATAATAGAATTCTAAAGCAGTGGCTTCATCAACAGCATAAGGAGCCTACAGTTGGGTATAGGCATGATGAAACCTATTGTTAAAGGACCCTATAGGCTCATGGACTTCTCTCTTAACATTGGTGAAGTGAAGATAAAGCTCATTGGGACTAATGGGAATCCTAAACTTCTAGAGAAATGTAGTCTCCAATTCAGTCCAATTCTGAATAGACCTAGTAGGTAAATGATTATACGAGTAGAATGCATCTTCTCCTAAGGAATAAGGAAAGAGCCTACATGCTACATCCTCATGATTAATTCCTCTATCTTTAAGGCAAGTCTAAAAGATTCTGATGTGTTCCTCAGCAGTTCTATTTGGATCATTAACATGGAACTTTGAACAAAAGTGTTTAGGGTTCTTGGGCATGACATTGTAATTATTGAAAGTCAATGGAGATGGGTTATTGGAAAGGAAAGCCATTGGTGGAGGTGGGGGTGGTAATGGTTGATTTATGGTTGGTTGAGGTTGTTGAATGGGAATGTCCTCAAAATTAGATGAAGATGAACTTGGTGAAGATGAGGATGATGGAGATGATGGGAGTGGCTGGGTAGATGATGATTCACCCCTTATTCTAGTCCTTCTTAACCTGGTAGGATCTGACAACTCTTGGAATTCCTTCTCCCCTAGAGTAGATTTTTTTCTTCTTCTGAATCTTTATGGAGATATGGCAGACATAAACTTTTCCAGCTTGCTTATTCAGGACCTCCTGCTAGCACCAATTTGTTGATGGTGTTTTTCGCATAGCAACAACTCAGACAAGATACAAGTATCCTATCTCTCTTGAAAGGTAAATCTCTATCAGCAAGCCTCAAGAGATAACCCCAAGGTCTCTAATGTCAGGTCTTGGCAATGCATAAACAACTCAGATAATATGTGAAAATGTTGGTAATCACAATGGGACCTTACTACAAGAAAATATTGAATCCTTAGATTTATCAGATCTAGCAATATGATGACACTTCCAATCCTAAATCTAACCTAAGTGGCAAATAAATAGCAAAAGAGATAAGGTTTTAGAGAGATTCCTAGATTTAACACTAAGCCTAAGATTAACAATGCAAATGATGAAACACTTGAAATGGACCAATCCCTCAGAAACTAATTCCTGCTTGACCCAGATGGATCTACAATCTTACAGAAATAGTGTAATCTTCTAAGGTATTAAATATTTTCAGATCATGAACATTCATTCAAGACAACCCTATTTCAATTGAAATGAATAAAATTTCACAATTTAACTAAGCACAATGAATATACAGTCCAGGCTAACTTTGCAAAGCAACTAATAATCAGTTGGTTGTGAAAAGTATGGACCAGAGATTGCTGCAACACTTCAAACATCAAACTATAAACACCATTGAATCATATATAATTTTAAATCTAACAAATATCTAATATTTCCCAACCAATCTCAAAAGATAGAACATCAAGAACCATGCAAGATAAACCAACACAAGAGAATTCACCAAGAGCACAATGTCTTCACTTGCATTAAATTACCCAAAGTAGCAACAATTCTAGTGTTCAGTGTTACAACACTTGCTCAAAATAGACTAACTTCTAACTCTAACTCTTGCTATACTGCTTAATTCATTCCAAAGTAAAAACTATCTATCCCTTACAAACGGAGCAGAATGCCATATTTATAGAAACCCCCAAGATATGTCAGCCTAATTAGGGTTTACAATAAAAATGGCCACAAATAAGTCAGCCAAGAGGAATTCAAAATAAACAAAGCAGGCACTAAATGCAAGTATTCCATCCAACTCGGCCTGGGATCTCCAACAAATCTTAGTCCAATGCATGTAAAGGAAGAAGAGAAATAATGTGAAAGCACAAATTCTGATGTAGCATTGCATTAGTTGCCTTCCCCTTTGTCCTTATTTCGCTCTACCCTATCATGCACCATCAAAAGTATCTTGTCCAAGTCATCCATAGGTGGAATAGGTAAAACCTTAACTCTCCTCTTAATGGACTTGATATCTTCTCTTGACTTCTTCACTAATTTATCCCATTCCACCTTACTTGTTTGATATTTATCAATAACTGCAATGTAGGTGGCCACATCATCCAACTAATGTTCAGTGACTGGGTCTTCATTGGTTGGAGAATATACATCTCGCCACCACTTTCTCAACTATTCCAAGCTCAAATGCTTTGGTGCAAACTTATTTCTCCCTGTCATCACCTCGAAGAAAGAAATGCATTTATTGTAGATCTCGGTCAGGGTGTCTTCAATTTGTCTCCTCTACTTATACACCTTCTTTAAAACCTTTTTCCTTATTTGCAAAGCTTCATACCATTCCCAAGGTTCTGCAACTCTGGAGGAAGGAAGAATTCCACCACTTACCAACTTATCTTCAGTATACTCCATGATGGTCTTGGTTTTCTGTAACAGGAGATCTACATCTTCCTTATCTTGAGCTAATACATCTTTCAACCAATTTATTGACCTCATAGCATATCCACCGGTTGAAAGGATGTATTTGATAGCATTATCTCCCTTATTTTTCACCCCTTGCAACCAATTCATTGTGGCATGAGTGGTAGTCTTCATTCTATCTTTCTCTGTTATGGTTTCCTATGGCAGAAAGCTCATAGTAGATGATGAGGAGCTAATAGATTGCAAGGGCCTCATCAAGTCCTACAAGTACTTCTTTAATTTCTCATTCTACTTCTTAAATTCTTGCTTGGTTTGTACCTCCTTCCTCAACCTACCCAATATCACAACACTAGAGCCCTCATATTCTACAATCTCTTGTTCCATGGAAGTAGGCCCTAGGTTGATAGTCTGTACATTATAATCACTCTAGTTACATCATCTCTATTCTTATCAGGGGCAAGATTAGCAATGTGAACCACCCTATTATTTGTTTCATCTCTCTCAATCTTGGAGATGACCTTGGATTTCTTCCTTCCTTTACCTTTTCCTATAGTTTCCAGTAGCTCATCCCAATTGGGAGGGGTGTCATCTACAATAATCTACTTACTCTTTAACTGCTTATCCAACCATCCTGGAATAGTAGATTCAAATTGTACCTTGCTTTTCCCAACTTCATCCTGTTGATCCCTGGGCATATCTTCATTCAAATCTTATTTCTCAAGAATCTCCTCAATTGTTTCTTCTTTTTCTTTATTATGATATTCTTCTTCATGTACCGGTGATGGATTTCCAACTAGTATTTCCTCTCTTTGAGGAGTCTTATCTTCTTCACTTCTAACAGGTGAATCATCATATGTTACTAGGGGAGACTATAACACCTTCTATATTTCTGCCTCAGCACTATAGAGTTCACCTTCTTGAAATTCTTCCCCTTCTATATCTTGGTAACTCTCTGCCTCTTTGGATTCACCTGGTTCATCATGAGCTTCATGAGAAGGAGGAATATCATCATGTTGTTTTGTAGTAGGAGTGACTGAAGGAGCATCATTTCTCGATACACTATCCTTAGGAGAAGGAGTTCTTGACCTTCATGTATATACATGTGTCCTTTCTCCCGAGCTCTCCACATTTATCATAGGTGAGCTAACTTCCTCCCCTTCTTTGGAGCCTTCCTTTTCCTTATGTGACAATCTCGCCATTCTTCTCCTCTTGGGCACAGGGAAACTAACCTACTTATCTTTCTTTTCAGCCTCATCCTTTGTTGACCTCTTTGTTCTTGAAACATGTTTCCTTTTCTTTGCAATAGGCTTTCTTTGCTTCTCTGCCTCGTGTACTTATTCCACTTGAACATCTTTAATTTTTATCTTAAAAGGAGAGCTCACCTTCTCGTTACCCTTCAGATCTTGCCCAGCTGACTCCTCAGAATTGGAATGGGACTCCAAGTCTCCCATTAAATCATAGGTGCATTGCACACCTTCACTTTCCAGTTCCCACATCTTATGCTTGAGCCACAACTTTGTATACTTAATTACTAGAGTCATAAGTTGTTCTAGATCTATTTTCTCTTCCTCCAGCCAGTCTACTTCTCCAACCGAATCAATTCTCCATCATCTTCAACTTGAGCTAGAATGGCCTTCACATTATATAGCCAGGATAAGTTAACAGGTAGCTTGGAAAACTTCTTCCTTCTGATCTCAAATTCATCACTGCAATTGGCCCAGCAGTCCTCTATATCATCTTTGTGGTTGTATTCTCTGATGGCCTTCTTCTATGCTTCACCTGTCCTATCAAACCTAGATCTCTTGGAGTGAAAGGATAACCCAAGAGTGCTCATTTCTTCTTCAAAAGTATAGGCCAAATTAATAGAAGGGCATGCCTCACTAGTGCCTATCCTTAGAGGAAAATCTCCATCGAATCCATTTTTATGCTTATCCTTCTTCACAATTGAATCAAAATCACATATTTTCCTTGTGACCTCCAGAAGTATAACATGGTCTGTGGGACACCTGGGAAGTTTGTATGGAGCCCTCTGACAACCATCTATCCTTATGTATGAAAAGGTAGGAAACTGTATGAGCCAAGCCCCATACCTTTTGATTAGCTCTTTGGCATTATCAAATATCCTCACATGCTCTACACCTTGGAGCAACCTAGTGATGTACATGGTGAATGAATCATTCACCCTCCTATAGCTTTAATTACCTAGGTGCAGTTGTGGATAGACCTCATAGATTACATCCTATCCAAACACACCCCTTGTACTTAGTCCCTTGTATGGATGGAATCTTGCAAGTGCATAGACAAAGTAGGAGGTCATTGTGAAGGTCTTTGTCTATAGGGCATTACACATATGTTCATGAATCATGGCACTTATAACACCTGCCTAATGATAATTAACATTCTACTCCAGCCTCACAATGACATGGAACATCCAATTCTCAAACACACCGACACTCTTCAACCCTACCACCCTACTAAGAAGGGTGATAGCATCATAGTATTCCTTCTTAAATTTGGCTCTGAGCAACTGCTTGGGTAGCTTGGAAAAGTGAGACTTAGGCTTCTCCAACCAAGAATTGATGACCTGTTGGGACTTGATGGTATCCTCCTCATAGAACTTCTTTTCCATAGCCATATCAAAAGCCACCACATGAGACTTGTCAGGCATGTCAAAGGTCTGGGCTATAGACACGGGATTTAGATTTGCCACAATCCTCCCTTGGGGACCAACTATCCTTTGTGTACCTTTGTCATAGTGTCTAGCACACTCGAGAACCAACTCATAACATTGTACTATAGGAGGGAATCTAGTTGCATGTGCCAACCCTGATTCCAACATTCTTCTGGCCAGCAAAGGAAGGTTCTGTACTGCCATCCTTGTCTTGAATTCTTCATAATCCCACAGTCCAACATTGGTATCAGTTATCTCTGACCAGATGGAGGTAAGCTTGCTCTCAATAATTCTACTCTTGATATCCATCTTGATTATTTTTTCCTCAGAAATAGAAGACCCTTCTGCACTTGGATCCATCACTCTACCCTTGGTTCCACTTGTCACTACCTTACTTGATTCAACCTACATCCAACAAATAAACCATAATAAAGATCACATGGAACCCAAGTTAATTAATCATAAATGGCATATTCAACATCAATATAAGTCCCATGATAAGGAAAATGCTCCAAAACCTCATAAAATTAATCATATCAAAGTTTGGGTTTTCAGCCATCCTGTGGAATTCAGGCCAGAGAGGAATTTCGAGAAATTCCCACCTAGGGAAATTTTAGTGAAATAAACACAATAGCATCCAATAATCATTTAATCAATTGTCATTAACAAAGAAACAACATGGTTCATTTGTAAATAGTTCATATTGATCATACAATGCATAATCATTAGCTAATAAATCATGCTATCTCTTAGTTCTTCATTTTCAACAAAGTTCCAGATAATTCTTCCTAGGATGGATTTTCATGAAAACAACAATATCTTACGAATTCCAGAAAAATGAAGGAACAAAGGAAATTTTAGGAAAATATGGAGGGAATAGAAATCTGCAAAGCAGGCACAACTCCAGATCATCACACATTTTGGGAAAACAAAGAGAAGATGGAAAATTGGGGAAATCCACCAACGAAGGAAAATCCCGAAGTTGAAGGAAAACCTGAATTTTTGGATATCGATGTTTTCTCATGACTTCACTCAAATTGATCGAACAATCAAAAATTTGAGGATCTTGGGCTTGAAGCTAGCTTTATTTGAACCTCCTACAAATCATCTTTAAATTTGAGGCTCATCCTAGAGTAAATAGAAAGGAAATGGTGATGCCCTAAACTCGAAACCCTAAAATTCTGCCATGAAAGCACATGACAAGCTTGGGCTTGGCTTACTTGATCACTAGGTTTTCAAAAGGTTCCTTATGGCATACACAATCAATCTATCTCATAATGAAATCGAAAGACAAGCTCACAAACTCACTTGAAATTGTTAATCTAACAAAACTGAGCAAGCCTAGCTTCAAATGTTCAATGCCCAAGCATATAGAAATTCGAACTCCAAGCATACTCAAGACACCAAGGAACCACTCGCATTCAAAAATCAAAAGAAAAGAGATGAATACATACCATTGATGAAGTGATACTTGATTACAACAGCGACAGATAACAATCTTTAGCGCCCAGCAAACAACAGTAGTTATGTTGACGCCCAGGAAAATCACCACCAAATCCAGAAATCCATGAAAAATAGTACACCAAATCCAACCAAGCACTCAAGATCAATAGAGAGAAAATGACAAAGACTTAATGGCCCAGAATTCCCCAAAATCAATTTAATACCTACTCCAAAAATCGTACAAACGAGCATTAATGCAGTTGACAAGACAAGCAGAACCAAAACCCGGGAACCTGACCAGGAGACGAAATTTCAGAAAAATCCGATCCATGCAGAATTTCGTGAGGTCCTGAAATCTCTAAACCACGGTGCAAAACATCAAACAACGGGTTTTCAAAGCATTCAGGGAATTCTGCCCAGAGGGAATTTTCTCGAAAAGAGCCAAAAACCCAAAATGAGTTCAGAATAATAGATTTTCAAAGTGCTTCCTAGAAGGGGGGAATTTGCATGAATAAGATAATCATTCAAGCATGCGTTAAGGAAAAAAAACCTCCAAAATCCAAGGGCCAAAATACCAAAAATGAAAGCAAAAGAGGGTCCCTACTTTCAACGAGGCGTGTGTGCGAAAAACTGCACAAGACTATTCATGATCCTTCACCTCCCAATGCATGTCCTCATGAAGTAGACATCCTGGGTGAAGATGAAGAGAGTGTGCAAGAATTCATACACAACTACTTGCATAACCTTGAGAAGAATGTAGCCTTTTACCCCTCAATGCAATGGCCTAATAACCCATGTCAACAAACAATACCTCCTATTATTCTACCACCTAACATGTTCAATATTTTACATCTTGAATTGAATCACAAAAAAAGTTTCAACTATCAACCATGGAGGATCCTATTCATAATGAATACATATCTATTGCTACCTCTCCATCTTATGTGAACAAAGCCACCAACACACCCATTAACTTAGAGCAATGTTATGGCCAAGGCTTTAGAATTTTGACAAAACAAGGATATGGCATAAGGAATGAGCATGAGATTCATCAATTGCTAGAGCAAATACCATTAGAATAAACTAAAGGATTAAGATATCAAGATCCTCTGCCTTCACATCAAATAGTTGATCAATCAAGTAAGGAAACAAGCCTTGTAAACTTAAGAAGCTACCATTTTTACATACTATAACTGATGCTGACCAGACCTTAGATAAATTTCTCAACCTAGGAATAATTACATTACCACCTATCCAATAAAATAAGAAAGGAAAAAGTACAAACATGTCTTACTATACATCTCATAGAACACTTGGTCATCTTACTAATGAATTTCATGCTTTAAAGAAGGTATTGAGAGAATTTGATCCTTTTCCAAGTCAAATGATCATATAATCGAATAAAAATTGTTTACCTTGATCCTTGTCATGTGATTGTTGTAGAATTATAGCATGCTCAGTACCACATGTATTGAAATTTATGCATAATTATCTTTTCTATTGCAAGGAGTAGCATATCATACTATATGTTGGCTCATCCTTGTCCTACACTTGGGGGGAAAGGGGTTAGGTAGCCTTGTCTTAGGTGTATTTCTTACTAAGATCCCTATCTATCTCCTTAAAATGTAAGTGTAGCAAGTACACTAACATTTTAAGGGGGGCATATAGTCCCCCGATTATTGTTTTCATAAGAAATGGTCCCTTCTTAGTGATGATAACATTCATATCCTAGGAACTGTGACCTTTTCAACCAAAGTGTGGCTTTCTTGATTCATGCAAAGTACCACTTTTGTGGTAATGTTAGGCTTAATGTCCCATAAGAGTGTGACCCTTCTTGGCATATGATATTCCTCTTGGTGGTAATGACATGATTTACATTCCCTAAGGCATGAATCTTTTATTCCTTGACTAATCCTCTCTTGGTGGTGATGTCAAGTGTGATATTCCCTAAGGTGCGACCTTTAATGCATTAATTAAAACCCCTTTGATTATCTTGATTGTTTACCTTTTTGTATTTAAACCTTTTCATAATCTTGGACACCACAAATAATGCAACTTGCTTGCTAGTGGAGCCATGTATTCCATGAGTTTCTAGCATAATGCAGCTTGCTAGCCTTGTGAAGTAGTTATATTCCATGAGTGTCTAGCATAATGCAACTTTCTAGCCTTGTGAAGCAGTTATATTCCGTGAGTGTCTAGCATAATGTAGCTTGCTAGCCTTGTGAAGCAATGACCATTTTTGTGGCACCTTATCAAAGTTATCAAGGAGTATAGCTTTTGGTATCGTTTTACAAATGGGTATACACCTGTAGACCTAGTGCATCCTTCCCATTTATGCCACCATTTTGTGGGTGCACACCTGTAGACCTGGTGTGTCCTTCCCACCTTTTTTATGAGTGCACACCTTGTAGACCTAGTGTGTGTTTCTCATAATTTCCTTGGGGCCTCACCTAGTGAATACCAAACTTCACTAGCCCCTGTGAGTATATTTTATGGATGCATAGCATAATACAACTTGCTATTCCATCTCTTTTTTTCACATTCATTTTGACATTGAATGTTGGTGTACCTTGTATTTCTACTACACATGTGTGTGTTCTTTTGTGCCTATGTTGGTTTTCCATGAGATCATAAATCTTGGGGACTTGATCACTCTCCCTTGATCCTTTGTCATCTTATCTTTCCAAAAGTTATACAATTGGACCTCCCTTAACATATATTTCTCTACTTTAGTGTGATTTTGAGCATAAGTTCATACTCCCACTAAATTGGGGGCTAAATATAGTGTAAAAAATGGTATAACTTTACAATTTCACACTATGTTTGGGTCCCTTAATTTATTGGACTTAATTAAGCTTCTAATTTTCCAAATTATGCATTCCAAATCCTTATTCTTAACATTTTCCAAAAGGAGATCCAACATTAAATAAATGCATTTAATAATTAAATTTCCTTGGATCATGTGTGTCCTGGGAGTATAGGCTAGGACCCATTCACCCATGGGGGAATCGGTCCCCTTTATGAACCAAGACCCAAATTCAATTTTTTTTTTGGTGGCATTTTAATGATCAAAATTCAAATTGTAAGTGTCAGCTTTTAGAATCTATTTTTTGGGAAATTGGATAAACACCTATAAATACCTAGTCTTTTATCATTTGAAATCTAACACACACATTCTAGCATCCAAGAGAAAATATCATTGTCAAGAGCATTCAAGATAAGCATTATCAGTCATCTATAGCAGCAATCAAGATCCTAATATCATGTCAAAGTTTATGTCTGTTCATGTTGTCTTGTGAAGGCTAGCAAGTGTTGTAGGTCTTCATGCATTCAAGTAAATCAAGAAAATAAGATCCAATTTCCTTGAGCTGATGTGTGTGTCTTCAATCCTTTAAGGAAGCTATTGAAGAGTGGTGAGTTGTAGAATTTTTTTCATTCATCATTTCCTTCCTTTCCATTAAGGTTTTCATCATTAACATTGCCATTGTGAAAATGGGAACACTATTCATGGATATGACTAAGGCTAATCCCTATATGGCACAAATATTTTTCCATCTTTGTGTATGTTCAGGTTACAGGTTGAAGAAGGATTGAAGAGATGTTGAAGAACAG
The DNA here is from genome assembly GCA_007258455.2 of Sequoia sempervirens. Taxonomy (NCBI): domain Eukaryota; kingdom Viridiplantae; phylum Streptophyta; class Pinopsida; order Cupressales; family Cupressaceae; genus Sequoia; species Sequoia sempervirens. The sequence continues at coordinate 51,112 of VDFB02056221.1, read as the reverse complement.
TATTGCAATGTTGCATTTGTTGTCATCATTCTTGTCAACCTACAAAAACTAAGTTGGAGAATTCATTTCTGAAATGCCAACAAATTTTCAAGTGGAAAACAACATCTTAGATCTAGCACCAGAGGGCTGTAAAAAATATTTTTGGAAGCCTAATCAAATACCCATTCACCTAGGGGAAAACATGTCACTCTGCACATTCCAAAAACAACTTTTGGTGATAGGTACATACTCTCTAATATCTCAAAATCTACCTGCAAAGTGTTTTTACAACTTGTTTATCTTTGGGAATCTTGTTTTTATATATTAGGCCATATAGTTCAATTAGTTTCATCATTTAAAATTATTTCTAGATCATTCTTTGTCCTTAAATAATCACCAAACCAGGTCTAATTGACTCACCATTAATGTTGAAAGTCAATCTCTTGGATTTTTGGTTGGTACTCTAATGAAATATTGGAAAAGGGCCCTTGCATCCTAGGTTCTTTGCATTGAGGACCTAGGACCAACCCCTTTTCCACCATTTTAATAAAAATAAAATTACCTTAAACACAATCAAAATTTGGAACAAAGAGTACATCATGCATGCCAAACAAGAGCTCATAGAATAACAAGCAAAATCCCCTATGATTCCTAACCCAATGAATGTAATTTCATCAAATGCACTCCAAATTAACAAATCAAATTTTCACCCAAAAGAGGGTTTTTCTCTCTCAAATTTTCTTCTAAAAATAAAAATTAAATAATGAAATACACCCATTTTCCCTATTTACCCTATTGCAAGTATGAGTAGTTGGTGTTGTCATTGATGTAAACAAGCTTATGACTGGTGATAGTTGAGAAGTTGTGATGATGCTTTGATTAGTTTCACTATGTTGTCATTAGTAAGTGCTACTAGTGTCAACCTCTAGAGTTGCTTTGGTAAGCTTCTGCTTATGGATGTATAACTATGTTGTAGTTGGTCTGATTATGTTGAGGAAGTGTTAAGATGATGAGAATTTGTCTATGTTGCTTGGTTTCCAAGTGCTTTTGAGAAAAAATGAATAAAAGAGGAAACAATGTGTTGCAAAGGTGTTTTGGTGTACAAAGTGGCATTATGTCTTTGCTCCACATATTTGTGTTGAATATATGCTTTTTCGATTCGGATATGTTGATCAAAGGTGTTCATAGGTGTTACATCTAAAATTTCTTGGTCTAGATCATTGTGCAGAGAAATTTTTGTTCACTAGTGTGTGAATTGTGTTGAAGTGTTGTCTAGGAGAAATGGTTTTGCTCCACATTTCTCCATAGTTTGGTTTCTAGTCTTGTGGATCTAGAAGTGTGTTGATAAGGTTCATATCTATCTTTAGTTGAATTTTTTTGTGTTCTAGTACTCCCCAAGGTGGCTTCTTGAGTTACAATGTATGGAAGGTTGTTTGAGTGTATTGGGTGTGTGCATTCTTCAAGTGAAAGTTGTTACAAAGGAATTTGTTGGATTTTAGGGTGTTTTGTGGAATATTCTAGATTGTGTTCAAGTGTTGTGTATGTTCCATGAGTCATATTTGGATTTGAGGAAGCATGTACTTAAATTTTAATGGTGTTTACACAAGTTTGGTTGACCTTGGGTGTTTACACTATTTGAAGATCTACTTCAATTATTGTGGAAGTGTGGCATGGTGTATATGTATGATTTGGGTTTGAGTTAAGATGTGGTGTGGTTTTCTTTCATTCCTTTCCACTGCGGGAATGCTTAGTGCCAAACTAATTTGAATTTGCATAGTTGAGGTGCATAGCCAACCTTAGAGAATGTTTTCAAGGTTGAAGAAGGTATAAATAAGAGTTATGTTGATCGAGGATTAAAGTGTGTAGTGTGTGATGTGAATTGAAAATTTGTGAAGTGCAATGTGAGTTTTAATGAGTTAGACCACTGGAAGTAGTGAGCAAAAGGTTTCTAAAATCTACAGAGAGGTTGCAAATGTGTTGGGGATGTTGTGGTGGAATTTTATGTTGCATTGAGATGGATCTCTCACTATAACATTCTTCTTTCTTCTTTTTTGTAATCTAGTAGTTAGCCATTGGCAGTGAGCCCTCCGGTAGTGAGCCTTTTATATTTGGTGTTGTAATTACTTGATATTGTGAGCTAACTGTCACCATAGTTTTTCCCTTCTTGGGTTTTCCATATAAATATGGTGTTATATTGTGCATGGTGTTGATGTGTTTTAGTTTCTAGTATTTTATTTCATGCTAAATCACCCTAACAAATTAATGGTTAATTAAGTTGATGTGGATCTGAATGTTTATGAGGGCTTTGATGTTTTAATGTACAACTGATTCACCCCCCTCTTAGTTTTCTTTTGCATTCAACAATTGGTATCAAAGCGAGGTTCCTTGGAAGAAAGCTTAACTGCTTGAGGTAGATCTAGGATGGCGCACAAGAGTGATGCTCCTTTGTTTGATGAATCGGATTATGGTTTTTGGAAGACAAGGATGGAAGGTTTCCTGGTATCACTTGGATTTGGAGTTTGGAAGTCTGTTGAGACTAGATGTACTATGCCTACTAATGGTCTAAGTGTTGATGATAAGATCAAGGCCTATGATAATAATGGTAAAGCAAGGTATGCTCTTTTAAATGGTCTTTCTAACATTGAACTTGTGAAAGTTATGAATTTGAAATTTTCCAAATATTTGGACAAAGTTGGAAAGTATTTATGAAGGAGATGATAAGGTCAAGCAAGCTAAGATGTAGAATATAAAGATCACATTTGAGAACTTGCAGATGTTTGAAGATGAAAACATTACAAGCTACATGTAAAAGGTCGAAAAAGTTTTCAATCCATCGCAGGTCTTGGTGAAAAACTTGAAGAAGAAGTGATAAAGAAGGTACTGAGAGCTCTTCCTAAATCTTATAGTCATAAATTTTATGCTATTGAGGAAGTTAAAGATTTAAGGAAATTTTCTAGAGATCAGTTGTATGGTGCTTTATTTTCTTTTGAAATGAGATAATTTGGTCCAAGTAATGTAAAATTTGAGATTGCTTGTAAGGCTGGAAAATCATAAAAGACTGAAGAATCAGATCAGAGGATCTTGATGATATAGAAGAAATTTTTTCAAGGAGAATGAAAAAGGGTATGTAAATATAGAGGTAAGTTACCTTTCAAATTTTTTAGTTGTGGAAAGATAGGTAATTGTACTTCAAGATGTCCAAACAAAGCTTTAAATGACAAGAACAAGGAAAAGGTAAAGCAATTAAGAAAAATTATTATGTTAGAGAAGATGCCAGTATATCTGATGATGAATTCTAACTATGGGGATGATTAGGATAATGAATGCTTGTTCATGGCTATGAAATTTGAATCTAATATTGCTAACTCTAAGAGATGTGTGAAGGAAAGTGCTCTAAAAGCAAGTCGCCATGCTATGGTGATTGCTCTTCATGCTAGAAAGGAGAACTATTGTATTATTAATAATGGATGCTCAAATCATATGATCGTTGATAAAGTAAGTTTATTAAACTTGATAAATATGAAGGAGGCTTAGTTAAGTTTGGTGATGATACATCTACTAAAATATGTGGAAAAGGTTCTATCAATTTTGATGGCAAGCATAACATAGATGATGTTCTTTATGTTAAGGGTTTGAGACATAACCTCTTAAGTGTTGGAAAAATGTCTAGCAAAGGATATAATCTTATGTTTCAGGATGATGGATGTGAGATTAGAAAAGGCTCTAGAACTATGGTTGTTGCTGGAAGAAGGACAAATGGAAATGTTTATCAACTTAGAGGTGTTGATGGTCATTGATTTATGACTCAGATTAATGAAAGTTGGCTATGGAATAGAAGGATGTGTCACATTAATTTTGATAGCTTAGTGAGAATCAATTCAATTCAAGTTGTGAGAGGTTTTCCAAGGATCACAAAGCCCATAAATGTTGTTTGCAAGGAATGTCAAATTGGGAAGCAAGCAAGAATAAGTTTCAAATTCAAAGAACAATCTACTATTGGATTGCTCAAGATGGTACGTACAAACCTTTTTGGTCCTAACAGAGTAAGAATTATTCAAGGTGACAAAGGTGGGGAGTTCACCTCCAATGAGTTTAAGAATTTATGTGAAGATCATGGGATAAAGAGGCATTTATCTACGCCTAGGAATCCTCAACAGAATGGAGTGGTTGAAAGAAAGAATAGGACTATTTAGGAAGCTGCAAGGAGAATGATGAAAGAGGAAAACCTATCGGAAGTCTACTAGAGAGAAGCAATTCATATTTTTGTCTACATTCTTAACAAATTTCAAGAAAGAGAAAATAGTGCAAAGACTCCCATTGAGTTATGGTATGGAAGAATTCCTACTGTCAAATACTTCAGAGTATTTGGAAGCAAGTGCTATATTAGAAGAGATGAAGAAAGCTTAGTAATTTTTCATACAAGATCTGATGAAGGTATCTTCCTTGGATATTCTACAAAAAGAAAAGCCTACTAGTGCTACAACAAGAGGCTGGAAAAGATTGTTGAGAGTGCAAGTGTCAAAGTGAATGAAAATTTACAGAAGAATTTTGTGGTGATAAATGGATATGAATCAGATGAGTCCTCTTGTAGAGAAAATGATAAAGATGAAGGTAAATAAAAAGTTCAGATTGAAGAGGAAGAAGCTTTGAAAAGGATCCCTGAGACTCTTAAGTATGTGCAGAAGAATCATTCTAAAGATGAGATCATTGGTGACAAAAGAAAAGGTGTGTTGATAAGGAGAAAAGTTTCTATGGCTGAAGAACAACTAAATCTATGTTTACTCTCTAAAGTTGAACCTAAAACAATGATTGAAGTGTACAAGGATGAGTATTGGATAAAAGCTATAGAATAAGAACTAATGCAAATTGAGAAAAATAAAACTTGGGAACTTGTCCCAAGACCAACAAACAAGAATGTGATTGGAACTAATTCAGTATTCTAGAACAAACTGAATGAGAATGGAAAATTTCTAAGAAACAAGGAAAGGCTTGTGTGTAAGGGCTACTCACAAGTAGAAAGAATATATTTTTAGGAGATATTTTCTTCAATGGAAAGAATGGAAGCTATTAGTATGTTTTTGGCTTTTGCAGCACGTAAGGATTTCAAGGTTTATCAAATGGATGCGAAGTCTACATTGTCGAATGGTGAGTTAGAAGAAGAATTATACATTAAACAACCAGAAGGATTTCAGTTATCAGAAAAACCAAATATGGTCTACAGATTGAAGAAAGCACTTTATGGATTGAAGCAAGCTCCCAAAGCTTGGTATGAAAGGTTGGATAGGTACTTGATAAAACAAGGATTCAATAAAGGTACCACAGATAGTAATCTTTATTTCAAATTTGAAAAAAAATAAAATCTTGATTGTGGTTGTATATGTTGATGATATAATCTTTGGAGGAAATGAAGCTATGTGCAAGAGATTTGTAGAAGAGATGCAAAAAAAATTGAGATTTCTATGTTTGGGGAGATGAATTTCTTCCTTGGACTTCAAATCAATTAGACAAAGAAAGCAATATTCATTTTGCAATCAAAGTATGTCAAGGAAATGTTGAAGAAATTTGGAATAGAATATTCCAAACCAATATGTACTCCTATGGTTACTGGTTGCAAGATAAGTAAGAATGATGAATCTTCTAAGGTTGATCAAAGCAAGTATAGATCAATAATTTGAGGACTACTATATCTAACTACTACTAGATCAGATATCATGCATGCATTTTGTCTTGTGGCTAGATTTCAAGGAGATCCTAGAGAGTCACATGTTGTAGCAGTGAAGAGGATATTCAGATACTTGAAGGGAACCCCAAAACATGGTTTGTGGTATCCAAAGGATATTGATTTCTCTTTTAGTGCTTATACAAATGTTGATTGGGAAGGTTGTGTTGATGATAGGAAAATTACAAGTGGTGGTGCATTCTTTCTTGGATACAGATTGGTGTCTTGGCTAAGCAAGAAGTAGGATTCAGTATCTTTATCTACTACAGAGGAAAAATATATTGCAACATCTTGTTGCACACAAGTGTTGTGGATGAAGCAAACCTTAAAGGATATCAAAGTTATATGTGATGAACCAATTTCTATCTTTTGTGACAATACAAGTGCTATTAACATTTCAAACAATTTGGTGATGCACTTAAGGACAAAACATATCTCAATCTAGTATCACATTTTGAGAGAGAAGGTTGTAGAGAACGAAGTGAAGCTTGAGTATGTTACTACAAAGGATCAGGTTGTTGATATATTCACTACAGATCTTCCTAAGGAAACTTTTGAGTATCTCTGGGAGAAGTTAGGGATTATTACCCTTCCTTATTTGAACTAGATGCATAAGGATATGCATCAGTCCAGTGGATTTCAAGATTCATTCTTTGTTCTAGATTGATGTTGGAGGCTACCTCTCAGGGGGAGTAGGTAGTAGTTTTGTTGGTTGTTGCAGTTAGTAGGAGTTAGTATTGGTGCATGTTGGTGTTATCCTTTGATAGACGTGTCAAAATACATGTGCAGTGTGTTGTGTGCTCTTAAGGGGGAGTGTGCAAAGTAGTAAAAGAAAAGGTAGTTATAGAGAAATAAAGAGAGAAAGTATGTATGTTCGATGTCAAAGGGGGAAATAAATGTAAATGTGTTTCCCTTTTCCATTGATTTCAAAGGGGGAAAAGGAAGCAATGTGAAAAAGGATTAGTTAAGAAAGTGGGAGAGGAAATAATTTTAAAAGGATCAGTTAAGAGAAAGACAAAAAGTTTGTATGGAGTAGTATGTTGGTGATTAGAGTTGTTATGTTTGTTGTTGATGGTTTTTCAGATCATGTGTTTCCATCAATGACAAAGGGGGAGATTTTTGCAAGTATGAGTAGTTGGTGTTGTCATTGATGACTAGTGATGGTTGAGAAGTTATGATGATGCTTTGATTAGTTTCATTATGTTGTCATTAGTAAGTGCTACTGGTGTCAACCTCTATTGTTTCTTTGATAAGATTTTTTTATGGATGTATAGCTATGTTGCAGTTGGTTTGATGTTGTTGAGGAAGTGTTGAAGATGATAATATATCTCTAGTGCTTGGTTTCCAAGTTCTTTTGAGAAAATTTGAATAAAATGGGAAACCATGTGTTGTAAAGGTGTTCTGGTGTACAAAGTGGCATTCCAACTTTTCTTTTCATTTCTTCTATGTTGAAAATCTGCTTGTACAATTTGGATATGTCGATCAAAGGTGTTCATAGGTGTTATATCCAAAATTTCTTTGTCTAGATCATTGTGTAGAGAAATTTGTGTTCACTAGTGTGTGAACTATGTTGCAATGTTTCCTAGGAGAAATGGTTTTGCTCTGCACTTCTCCATAGTTTGGTTTCTAGTCTTATGATTCTGGAAGTGTTCTAATAAGGTTCATATCTACCTTCAGTTGAATTTTTTCATGGTCTAGTGCTTTGCAAGGTGGCTTCTTGAGTTATAGTGTATGGAAGGTTTTTTAAGTGTATTGGGTGTGTACATTCTTTAGGTGAAAGTTGTTGTGAAGGAATTTGTTGGATTTTAGGATGTCTATGGAATATTCCAAAAAAAATTCAAGTGTTGTGTGTGGTTCTTGAGTCATATTTGGATTTGAGGGAGTGTTTACTTAAATTTTAATGGTGTTTACACAATTTTAATTGACCTTGGGTGTTTATACTAGTTGAAGATCTACTTCGGTGATTGTGGAAGCATGGTGTGGTGTATATGTATGATTTGGGTCTAAGTTAAGATGTGGTGTGGTCCACTTTCATTCCATTCCACCACGGGAATTATTAGTACCGACCTAATTTTAATTTGTATGGTTGAGGTGCATAGCTGACCTTAGAGAATGTTTTCAAGGTTGAAGAAGGTATAAATAAGAGTTGTGTTGGTGTAGGATTAAAGTGTGTAGTGTCTGATGTGAATTGTAGAATTATGAAGTGTGTATTTTTGAAGTGCAGTGCAAGCTTTAATGAGTTAGACCACTATAACTAGTGAGCAGAACGTGTCTACAATCTATAGAGAGGCTTTGAATGTGTTGGGGGTGCTATGGTGGAATTTTATATTGCATTGAGATGAATTTCTTACTGTAACATTCTTCTTTCTTCTTTTCTATAATTTGGTAGTGAACCCTTCTTTCTTCCGGGCAGTGAGCCTTTTGTATTCGGTGTTGCAATTATTTTATATTGTGAGCTAGCCCTCACTATGGTTTTTCTTTTCTTGGGTTTTCCACATAAACCTGTTGTTCTATTGTGCATCGTGTTGATATGTTTCAATTTTTGTTATTTTATTTCATGCTAAATAATGCTAACAAATTAAGAGTTAATTAAGTTGATGTGGATTTGAATGTTTATGATGGTTTTGATTTTTTAATGTACAATCGATTCACCCCCCTCTCATTTGTCTTGCACATTCAACATACCCTTTTTGAATTTTCAATTCAAGATAATTATTAATTTATTTTCCATTTCCTTAATTCCCATTGTGATTAGTGTTCCTAACCTATTCTAAATCATGCAAAATAGAATGCAAAAAGAAAGGAAAAGACACTAAACACCTCAAGATAGGGCTACGTTAAACTTAAACAAAATAGAGATAAGCAAATAGATTTTACCTTGTTCAAGCTACTCCTTGGTTGGCCCTTGGATATTTGATGTTTTGTGTGCTCCTTTGATGGAAAGGTGTGATGAAAATGGATTCAAAATTCTCTAAATGAGATGGAGGATGCAATAAGCTATGTGGGTAGTTGAATGGGTGAGTGCAAGTGCAAGATATTGAAGCTAGAATGTATGCAACAATGGAGGTTCAAGAATGCAAGTAATTGAAGTTGCTTGAAAGTTGAAGGTTTGAATGTGATTGTGAATAATGCATAATGTGTTCTTAGAGAATAAAATAAAATCTTTTATTTTCTGGGAAGAAGCCTTAGAGAAATGGATGGTTGAGATCTTGCCAACATGGGCAAGATGAAGGGTTGTGGTGAGTTGAGGACTCACAAGCCCTCACATATTGACATGTGGAAGATGAAGTGTCACAAGGACAAATGAGGTGGAGAGAGTACAAATGATGTGGAGGTACTTCCAAGTACCTTGGGCTAAGGATGATGATGACAAGTGAGAGGACCATGGGAATGAGTGAATTTTTTGGAATAATAAATGTGAATTTTAAATTCACATGATTGGGAACATCTTGTGAACAATACAAGGCTCCCAAAAAGGAAGTTGAGAAGTATCTTGGATAAGACAAGGTTCCCAAAAAGTAGGACTTTGACCCATGTGAGTGATGTGACTATTCAATGATCACATGGGGAAGAGGAGGGTCCTTGGAGGAATAAAAGTGAATTTTAAATTCACATGGGGAAGACAAAAAGGAATTAAAAATTCCTTGGGGGATGGGAGAGTTGACCAAGATGTTGATTGGATTAGCTAATCAGTGATTAGAAGATAGTTAGTGGCTAATCAAGATTAGGAGCCAACTTGCAAAAGTTGGAGGATGTGACACATGTCCTAATCAAGGATTAGACATGTGTGCAACCATAATGATGGAATTAGGAGGTGGATTAGGATTAAGAAATTGGTGATGGAGGATGTGACATGTGAGGAATTAAATAAATGTATTATTTATTTAATTTTTTGAGGAAAAGAGGAATAAAGGGAAAGGTATTTAATTATTAACTAAATACCTTAGGGATTTAGAAGAATTTAAGGATATTAATTAAATAATAGCAATATTACTTAATTAATGCAAATAAGAGAATGTTTAGACGAAAAGGGATAAATTTGGACAAATGTAAGTGTCCAAATTTAGGTGTCTACATTTTTCCCCTCTTTGAGATGGTGCTATGAAGTAGCATAATTTCAAAGAAGATTAAAAGATAAGACCAAGAAGAGGATGGTTAGATTGGAAAAGATGCCCCAGTCATTCAAAGTAGTGACTAGGAAGAAATATGATGGGGTGAAAATGAAGATTAGGGATTGAGGATGCCCCCTCGAGAGGACATGCAGGTTCAAGAGAACATGGGTGTTCTCTCGAAATGGATGAGATGATGCAAAGTGATGGGTAAGGGAGGATGATAAGTGATAGATGATTGGGAAGCACAAATGGATTTAAGGAAAAAGGTGATGTTGCCCCAGTCAAGCTACAAGCCATAATGGGTTGATGATGGATGGTGTTGTTGATGATGGAATGATATATCCTGAAACAACACACAGATAAGGATACATCCTGATGATTGATGATGAAAGTGTTGTTGATGAGGGAAGGATACATCCTAAAACAACACCAAAGGATCGGGAAGGATACATCACGAAGATGATGATGAAATTGGTGTTGATGAGGGAAGGATACATCCCAAAACAATACCAAAGGATCGGAAAGGATACATCCCGAAGATGATGATGAAAGTGTTGTTGATGAGGGAAGGATACATCCCAAAACAACACCAAAGGATAGGGAAGGATACATCCCAATGATGATGACGATGATGATGATTGGATCAAGGCTTGTAGCAAGGAAGGGAACAAGACCAAGGATGTGATTAGATGATTTGTGTTAGATTGATGGAGATGTGAGATGTTTGAAAAGAATGAAAACGATGGAGGAAAAGATCATGAAATACAATAGAATGGATCATGAAATGCAATCCTAATGCAATTTTCATTTGTGGAGCACTAATTTTTGCTATAGCATAAGACACCAGGAACCATGGTATGTGAAACCAAGGTGGATCAGTTTCTAATGCATAAAACAAACACAATAGATAAGAAGGCTATTCCAACACCCCAAGGTCACAAAGACCTTGGTCGGGCCAGGAATTAGAATAACCACAAGCTCAAGAAGATGCCACAACATAACACAAGACCATAGGGATCTTGGTGGGTACAACACAAGACAACTAGGAAGACAACAATAAACAAAAGATCAAGATATGCCCCTATGTTAACCAGCCAAAACACACCATGATATGATAGATAAAGGTGACCTTGACAAGGTATGAGAGGGAGCTCAAATGATAAACAAAATCCAAAAGTATCAAAATATCACAATCAATTTCAAACATCCTTTTCCATAGGATCAAGGGGATGGATGGGATTGATGAGGTCTATTAGGAAGGATACATCTTGTTGAGACCCAAGATGGATACTAAACGAAAAGATTGATATGACGTAGGATATTCGAAATTGATTGGATCCCATGATACCAGTGGATCTCATTTGTGAAGAACCAGCTAGATAAAGACATAAGTGATGACACAACACAAGATTGACACACCCTAAAGACATAGGGGCTCGGAGGCTGATCAAAGATTAGCCTTGCCTACATGAAAGTGCAGAGCCCTTATGGTTCAATAAAAGGCTGACGACTGACCATGGATAAAAGTGGAAAGAGGACAATGAAGACCTTGATAGATGATAGGATGGACAAAAGAAGAAAGAGGACAATGAAGACTAAGATAGATGATAAAGATAGGATGGAAAAAAGGAGTCCCGGGGGTGGATCAAAAGATCGACCTTGCCTAAGTGAAAGCGCAGGGGCAACGTAGTTCGACAAAAGACCAAAGAAAAATGATGGATAAGGGATCATGATAAGATAATCCTGATAAGAGGATAAAATGATGGGACCAATATGATGAGACAAGGTATACCTATTGGATAAGATAGGATGGTAGTGATCACAAAGCTCAGGGATGGGATAGTTATCCAAATCATCAAAAGATGAATTGGGGAGAATGACATGATGGAGAGATGAGTGATGAGGAGTGATAGGAGATTGGAAAGATATGTGAGAGAAATGGGAGTGACAACGAGGGGATAGATGGAATTGGGTTGCATGGGGAGAAGCCTATAGCTAGATACCATTGAAAAGGGCTTATGAGATGGAATGAGGATAGAGATAAATGGATAGGGAGAGAAGGATGGGTGGATAGGAAGATTAGGATGGGGAGATGACAGGGAAAATTTAGACGGATACAAAGATAAGGATAGGGAGATGAAAGGAATCATTTAGATGGATAGGAAGATAAGGATGGGGAGATGAAAGGGATCATTTAGATGGATAGGAAGATAAGGATGGGGAGATGGAAGGAATTGTTTAGAGGGATAGGATGTCTCCAAGGACTTATGTCACAACGGAAGAGGTTCCCCCACTCTAGCTATGTCATGTATAATGATGCAGGAGGGATGAAAGATAAAAGGATAGGAAAATAAGGGAGTGAGATGGATATGGATAGGATGTATGGATAAGGAAGGGAGATTAATGGTAGCATGACAAGTGGACAAGGAAGGTAGATGGATGTGGATAAGGATTAGGATGGTGCATAGGTGAGGGGAATGATTTCCAAGAGGTGTCCAAAGCATGTATGTATGTTTACCCCTATCTAGATCAAGATCACGAGGATGGAGGGATTGGAGATAAATGGGATATGACAGACAAGACATGTAAGATAGGTGGGATGAAGGAGATGGGTGAAGGGGTTGCAGTTTCCCCCAAGTGTGGAAGTAACTTGGATGGGGGATTTACACATGATGCTTGTTTACCAGGTTTTCATCATGGTACTTATCCAAGGTGCTTATTTTCCAAGTTTTCACCATTGGATGAATTATTTCTCTTGACTATTTTATATTTTGTTTTTGACTTTTTAAACTTTTTTGACTTTTTTGACTCTTTTTTTTTGAATTTTTGATTTTATTTTTATTTTTTTATTATTTTTGACTTTTCAGATAGAATGTGGATGGAGATGGATAAGGATAGAGATGTGGATAAGTAGATTTAGAATATATGTGATAAGGAGATGGATGAAGGACTCAAGCATCAAATTCCATATGAGGTATTAAGAGCCCAAGTGTGAAATGACTATTGGATGTTGGTACAACCTCATCAGGATAAATGGGTTATGCAATAGGATGGATTAAAGGGATTTGATGTGGGAGATATATGGGATAATGGATGGGATGTTGGAAAGTGTATGGATGGAATGCTGGGGTGGATGTGTGATGGGGGAATGTGTTCAGGACCTACATTGGCACATACGGTGGTGGATGTGAAATGATAGGAGTATTAGGAGATTGAGGATGTGGGGATAATGGAGGAGATGGGATAGGGAATTTTAGGACATAAGGACACAAAAAAAATTAGGAGATGGTAGATGAGAATGATTAGCTTTTGGATTAGCAACTTTGGATGTTGTTACATAGTTTTCATTTGAAGGCATTGCATCTTTTTTCTTTGGGATCCACATGGTTTTGATCTTTGCTTTGGTGGGCCTTTGTGGCCTGTGGGTTTGATTTGGATTAGATTTTTCTTCTCTTAAACATTTCTTTTTAAGGGGACATGAGGAGATTTAGATTCATGTGGATGTTTAGATTTATGCACTTTTAATTTAGCATCCAAAGTTCTTTTAATAGCAATGGGATGGGTGCACAGAGATGGATGATGTAGAGGAAACATGAATGGAGTGATGGAGGTAGGATTTTGAGGATAATGTGTTGATGGAGGATGTGTAGATACATGCCTTTTTTATCCTAATTAGGGGACATGAGAGTTGGATTTTTATGGTGGGTGACATGGATAGATGATGGAGGGATAAAAGGATGAATAGGACGAGATGGAGGAGGTGATTTTGGGATATAAGGGCCCAAAATGGACTTAGTAGTTAGATGATGTGTGATGGTGGATGGAGGGACATAAGGACCCAAAATGGATGGAGTAGATGAAGGATGGAGGGATGTAAGGACCCAAAATGGATGGAGCAGATGAAGGAGGAATATGGATGGTTGTTTTGAGGCGATACGATGGAGGAGGGGGGATGGCAGCAAATGATTTGGTGGAGCGATGGGAAGAGCCTATATTTCTTTTGGAAGAGACTTGTTGAGGACATATAGAGGTTGTACCAACATTTTTGGATTGCAGCGAGTCTTGAGAGATATGTCCAAGACCTTGTGTACAGAATTTTTCTTTGACTTGGATGGGCTCTAAAATAACTTGCTCATGAAGGCCTAAACCTTTTCCTTGATAGTTCATGTTCTTGAGCATGCAATCCATGATAGGATTTTTGTTATTCTAGAAGAATGATGTGATTCCATTGTTAGATGGAGGAGGATGGGTGGTATATATGGTTTTTTTTCTTTTGCAAGGAGACCACCATGGAAGAATGTGAGGGTACCAAGGGGGTACAAAAGTGATGTGGGGATAGTAGGTTTAGGCGATGATGGAGGATCATGAGATGGAGATGATGGGATAGCAGCATCTTGATGGGTGGTATCAGGAGAGGGATTAGGTAATATGATAGGATCTGGATTTGTGGCAGTGGGTGATAAGAGCTCATGTGATGGAGCGGTGGGGTCTTGAGTGACAAGAGGATCATAGGATGGAATGGATGGGTGACTGTGATCTTGAGGTGGATTGGATGGGATGGTAGGATCTTGATTTAGAGAAGGGGATATGTTGGTATGCTCTAGATCAAGCTCTTGGCATGACTCATCTTGTGTGGGTGGTATGATGATGGAGTGTTGAAGAGACTCCTCAATTGGGGGAGATGGAAGGATGGGGGATTCTTGAAGTTCATGGGAATGGATTTCAGTGACACTAGGAATGGGAGAAGTGGATTGGATTTGGTTGTCTAGGATGGATTGGGTGGGTCTAGGAGTAGAAGATGGTGATTGGATTTGATTGTCTTTGATGGGTTTGGTGGTTCTCAGAGTATTAGATGGGGGTTTAGTGGATTCATTGGATTTGATGGTTTCACCAATTTGAGTGGTGGTAGGGGTGGTAGCATCAATGATAGGTGTGGGCTGGAGGATGGTTTCATCACTAGTGACTGTGAATGATGGATTGGGATGGCATGGTTCCACAACTTCAATGTGTGGAGTTGGGGATGTCTTCTTTGTCATGAGTCCTTGGAGAACTTCTAGGGTGAGAATGGTGCATACTCTAGGCTTAGATAGGGTGATGGGAATAGATGAAGGATTAGGGATTGTTGAAGGATTGGGATTATGGATTGGTGGACTAGGATTAGATGGGGGAATGGGATAGGATTTAGGACTAGGAGTAGATGGAGGATTATAATTAGATGGAGGGTTAAGGTAGGGATATTGGGATGGTGAATTTTGATAGGAGGACGTGGATGGTGGATTAGGACAAGAGGATATGGGTGATGGATGGGAGGATTGAGATGATGGATTGATATAGGAGGACGCAAATGATGGATCGGGATAGGAAGATGTGGATGTTGGATTAGGATAGGTTGATGGGGGTGTAGGATTAAGATAAAAAGGTGTGGATGTAGGATTAGGATGGACAGACTAGTAAGGGGGATTAGGATAGGGGGACATGGATGGTGGATTATAGTAGGAGTATTGGGATGGTAGATTAGGATGGGAAGATAGATCGGGATAAGAGGATGTGGATGTTGGATAAGAAAATGATGTGGATGAAGGGTATGATGAATATGCAAACAAGGAAGATATTGGATGACCCTTTTCAAAGGTAGCATAAGGATTGCTAGTAGGTGTGGGTGAAGATGTGACAGGATAGTTGGGAGGGGTGATTGGATTTTGGAAAGCGATTGGGGAAAGCTTACTAGAAATGATAGCACCAAGGGGATCTAGGTCATATTCTTCTTAATCCACAAGACTCTTGTTATTGTTGTCAACGTAATTAGGATTCCCCTTCACTACTATTGATGGAGGATAAGGATTCATGATGGATACCTATTGGATTATTAGAAGGAAAGTATAAATAGGATGGTGGAAGAAGATGGAGGAATGGATCCTAAGATTTGTTTCGATATCACAAGATCTTAGATGCAAATGGACTAAATCTCGGATCGGGATTTAGGTCAAGCTTAGATCGGGATTGGATTAAAGCTTAGATTAGGATGATTGGATGATGCGATGGGATTGATTCTGATGATCAGATTTTATTATCAAAGGATGATTACGACACCAAATCTACTTTGAGATGGAATTAGATTGATTGGTGATCGAATTGGGATGTGGTTGGATTGAATTGGATAAGGTCGATTGATGAAATGATCAAATGATGGATCAGATAAGATAATGGAAAGGATTCTAAACCAAGTTCAAAGATTACCCTAGGTGACTTAGGATGCTACTTGATCTTATTAAAGGATAGATAGATGATTGCGGCACCGAATCCACTTTGAGATTGAAAGAAAATTGATTGGGTCAATGATGATGATTAACTTAGGACAGATGATAATCCTAAGAAAATTTAGATGATGACGATCAAATTCAGATACCTAGGTCAGTTTGGATAATAACCTGAAATGAAGTTCAGAGGATTTGGATCAAGAAAGTGATGATAGATATACAAATTAGGGATACTCTAAGGTGTACTTAGATGGCTCAGCTAATGAAAAAATGATGCAAATGGATTGAAATGTAGATGACAAATGAAAAAAAGATGTAAATTATTGGATGAAGGTCAGGTTCACCTATGGAAGGTCAGGTTTGTCTATTCAAGGTCAAGTTCACCCATGCAAGGTTAGGTTCACCCATTCAAGGTCAAGTTCACCAATGCAAGGTTAGGTTCGCCCATTCAAGGTTAGGTTCACCCATGCAAGGTCAGGTTCACCCAGGCAAGGTCAGGTTTTCCCAATGAAGTTCAGGGTCGCCTATGGAAGGTCAGGTTGTCAGGTTCGCCCATTCAAGGTCAGGTTAGCCCATTGAAGGTCAAGTTAGCCCATTGAATGGAAGGTTCACATCTTTGCTTTCTAACCCTTAGAACAAGGAAAACAACTCTTGGAATAGCTGGACGGGGCTCACAGAACAAGGAGACAGACACTCGAAACAGGGAGACAGGTGATCGAATCAAGGAAACGGATGCTCGGAATGACTAAACGAATGCTCAGAATGAGGGAATGGAGTTTTATAATGGATGATCTGAATGGATGAATAATTGGTCGGAATGAGTAAACGATCACTTGAAAGGGGAGATAGACTCTCAAAACGAGGAGACAAAAGCTCAAAATGGATGAACAATTACTCAGAACGGATGAGCAAAATGGGTGAATGGCTACTTAGAATGAGTAAACGATTTCTCAAAATGAGAGACTGACTCTCAGAATGAGGCGATGAAAGCTCAGAATGGATGATTGAGCGCTCATAATGAGTAAACAATTACTCAAAATGGATGAAAGACTCTCAGAACGAGAAGATGGAGGTTCATAATGGATGAACAAGTGCTCAAAATGGATGAATGAGGGCTCAAAATGAATGAACAACCTTCAAAATGAGGAGATAGAGGTTTGAGATAGATGAACGATTGGTCGAAAAGAGGAAACAATTGCTCGGAAGGGATGAATGATTGATTGAAATGGGACATTGACTCTTGGAACGAGGAGACAGATGCTCGAAATGGATGAATGATTACTTAGAACGAGTGAACGGATGATCAAATGAATGAACGATTGCTTGGAATGAGAGAATGAATGCTCGGAATGGATGAACGAAAGCTTGAAAGGAGTAAATGAGTGCTTGGAATGAGGAAACAAATGCTCAGAATGGGAGACTGACTCTCGACACAAAGATACTAAAGCTTGAAATGGATGAAAGGATGTTCGAAATGAGGAAACAATTGTTTGAAACGAGGTGAAGGGTGCTTGAAACGGGGAAGCAGGTGCTCAAAATGACTAAACGAAGGGTGAAAATGGTTGTTTGAAGGGCAAGTTCACCCAAGTTAGGGCAGGTTTTCCCAAGTATGGGGCAAGTTTTCCCAACTTAAGGGAAAGTTCACCCAAGTTATGGCGCAGGTTTGCCTATTCAATGAAATAAAGGTAGAAACGGATGCTCAGTTCTAATAACCACGTACCCAAAATGAGGGGACGACTGCTCAGATCAAGGGGATGAATTCTTGAAATGAGGAAAGGATGTTCAAAATGAGGAGATGATGCTCAGAATGGGTAATCGGATACTCAAAATGAGCAAAAGGGTGCTCAAAATGGACAAACAGGTGCTCAGAACGACTGAATGGAAGGTGAAATTGACTTTTGGAGGGTAGGTTCACCCAAGTTAGGGGCACGTTCGCCCAAGTTAAGGGTAGGTTCACCTATTGGTGAAAGATAGGTAGGGAATGGATGATCGGATCAGGTAAACGGGTGATCAGAACGAGGGGATGAATGCTTGAATCAAGAAAATGAATGTTTATAATGGGGAAAAGACAATTGGAATGGGAGAGTGAATGCTCAGGCTAGGAAAATAGGCACTTGAAACAGGAAAATGGGTGCTCATAATGGGTAAACGGGTGCCTAAAATGACTAAACGGAGTGCGAAAATGGTTGTTTGGCGGGCAGGTTTGGCCAAGTTAGGGAAGGTTCGCCCAAGTTAGGGCAGGTTTTCCCAAGTGAAGGGTAGGTTTTCCCAAGTTAAGGGAAGGTTCGCCCAATTTGAGGTCAAGTTTACCTATTCCATGGAAAGATTGACAATTCTGACAAAAACAGACTACAAAATGACTGAGACAGAGGGCAGGTTCACCCCTATTGAGGGAAATTTTTCCCCTATTGGGAGCAAGGTCACCTCTGTTAGTTGACTTGGGCTTAATTCAAATGAAAATGGCTATGAAAAAGGACTCAAAAGACTATAAAAAACAAGCAGAAAGCACTGACTTTGCACAAAGAAGACAATACAAGCAACACAACCCTAAGATTAGTGAAGAGGGTATGGTCAACACGGTCCTCTAACTAGGCTGAACAAAGCAAATAGGGAGTCCTTGATATACACTCGGTATGTGAGGCACAACTGTGAACACCAACCCGTAATAGGCATGATTCGAGAACCCCCATCGAGGTACTGAAGGCTTGTACCAACTCTTCACATCTATCTAGGTATCACCCTAGCTTCGACCCTCTGCTAGACACGACATGAATGGATTGAGGTACAGCGTTCGCTCTCCCCCATTTGTATACCCCACTGGTATGCGTGGTTGGGATCATCCCTTGGGGTGATGAAATCCCCAAGCAGGTCCTGCTAAAAAGAGAACACTAATCATTTTCGGCTACTCCCCAGGCTAACACAACGTGCAATGGGAAAGTGTGAATGAAGTAGTGCCCCCTTGGGTGACATAGAGGACTTGCAAACATGGAAAAAAATGTGTTGGCACCCCCTAATTAGATCTATGTGCCTAGATTAATAAGCAAAGATGATAAACAACTAAAAAAACTAGCTGGAAACAATCGATCTGCAAGGAAAGCATTAGTAGTTTGATTCTCGTTCTCCAACAAGCATGAGACAAGCTGCACAAATGTTAGGGAAAAAGTAGACACATTTACCAACAGATGATGTTAGGGGGCTATTACCTCAAAGCGATGAAAAATGGAAGCTGAAACAAAGCTTAAACTATTGTTTTTACCTTGCATAAAGATTTGTCTAGGAAAGTTCACCTTTTTCTGGGGTAGGTTCGCCCCTCTATAGGGCAAGTTCACCCCTCTATGGGGTAGGTTTTCCCATCCAAAAAACTGCAAGTAGAAACTGTCAGATGCACACATGGGCAACCCTGCAAGGCAGGTTCGCCCCTGTTGAGGGTAGGTTCGCCCAAGTTGGGGAAGGTTTTCCCCTTAGTATGGTAGGTTCACCCCTCTGAAGGTCAAGTTCACCCAACTGTGGACGAGGTCGCCTCTGTCTTGGTCGGAGTCACCTCTCTACAACCTAAACCTGAAAAATGTGAAACAACAAAACACGTAAAAGAAAGAGACCCGTTTGTGGGTCTCATCGAGTGTGCCAAAAATGTGATTAGTGTTCCTAACCTATTCTAAATCATGCCAAATAGAATGAAAAAATAAATGAAAAGACACTAAACACCTCAAGATAGGGCTACGTTAAACTTAAACAAAATAGAGATAAGCAAATAGATTTTACCTTGTTCAAGCTGCTCCTTGGTTGGCCCTTGGATCTTTGATGTTTTATGTGATCCTTTGATGGAAAGGTGTGATGAAAATGGATTCAAAATGCTCTAAATGAGATGGAGGATGCAATAAGCTATGTGGGTAGTTGAATGGGTGAGTGCAAGTGCAAGAGATTGAAGCTAGAATGTATGCAACAATGGAGGTTCAAGAATGCAAGTAATTGAAGTTGCTTGAAAGTTGAAGGTTTGAATGTGATTGTGAATAATGCATAATGTGTTCTTAGAGAATGAAATAAAATATTTTATTTTATGGGAAGAATCCCTAGAGAAATGGATGGTTGAGATCTTGCCAACATGGGCAAGATGAAGGGTTGTGGTGAGTTGAGGACTCACAAGCCCTCACATCTTGCCATGTGAAAGATGAAGTGTCACAAGGACAAATGAGGTGGAGAGAGTACAAATGATGTGGAGGTACTTCCAAGTACCTTGGGCTAAGGATGATGATGACAAGTGAGAGGACCATGGGAATGAGTGAATTTTTTGGAATAATAAATGTGAATTTTAAATTCACATGATTGGGAACATCTTGTGAACAAGACAAGGCTCCCAAAAAGGAAGCTGAGAAGTATCTTGGATAAGACAAGGTTCCCAAAAAGTAGGACTTTGACCCATGTGAGTGATGTGACTATTCAATGATCACATGGGGAAGAGGAGGGTCCTTGGAGGAATAAAAGTGAATTTTAAATTCACATGGGGAAGACAAAAAGGAATTAAAAATTCCTTGGGAGATGGGAGAGTTGACCAAGATGTTGATTGGATTAGCTAATCAGTGATTAGAAGATAGTTAGTGGCTAATCAAGATTAGGAGCCAACTTGAAAATTTTGGAGGATGTGACACATCCTAATCAAGGATTAGACATATGTACATCCCTAATGATGGGATTAGGAGGTGGATTAGGATTAAGAAATTGGTGATGGAGGATGTGACTTGTGAGGAATTAAATAAATGTATTATTTATTTAATTCTTTGAGGAAAAGAGGAATAAAGGGCAAGGTATTTAAATATTAACTAAATACCTTAGGGATTTAGAAGAATCTAAGGATATTAATTACATAATAGCAATATTACTTAATTAATGAAAATAAAAAGATGTTTAGACGAAAAGGGATAAATTTGGACAAATGTAAGTGTCCAAATTTAGGTGTCTACACCCATTTTCCTCAAAACCCAAATAGACACATCAATCATTTTTAAATAACCCATATCACTTAAATTTTTTATTTAAATCCATATAAGAATATATTATTTTCAATTTATAGAATTCAAAATTCAAATAGGATATTTAAATCAATCACAACCTAGAATTCCAACCCACTAAATTTCACAAATAAATAAATAATACTTAACTTTATTTCCACTTTCATTATATTTTCTCCTTTCCTAAAATATGGAGAATATTTTAATAACTAACATAGGAAATCATTTAAATTCCTAATATTTCATTTATGAAAAACATATAATTTAAACCATTAATTAAATTAGACATTTATATTTTGTTCACGACATAGACAGAATCTAGAATCACCTCCAATTCGGATCTAGGTTCACATCGGGTCAAATTTGAGATATATCGTACTTGATTCGAGTACAATCAAGGAATGAATAGGGAGGCCCAATGTGACATCTCTGAATTAACCACCATTAGGGAGTAACTTAGACCTATATAGCTAGGTGGAGAAATAACCATGTACCTATAACCATTCAACACACATCAATGGTACTTGCTTAATGTATATATAGCTAAAGCATAGCATAATCACCCAATGAGGTTCAATAGAATAAAGAATGAAAGTAACATCCATTATATAAATCATTCCTTAAACGTCAATAACCACGTTCACATTTAATCACAACATATATAATGCAATCACTAAACTGAAGCATAATGATAAATATACAAAATTCTAACAATTGACATGTTGATGAACCTCATCTCAAACATGTGATGGTTCATACACACCATTCAAATCCATAAAATAATCACCACAACAATCATGAGGAAATGGTGAAGTTGAAACACCGATCTCACATTAACAAGATAAAAATAGGAGGGGCACTACAACTTCCTATACCCAATTAGGCTTGGGTTGATATTTCTATGGATTTTATTGTGGGGCTTCCACTCTTAAGTGGTAAAAAGTCATATTGGAGGTCGTAGATCACCTAACTAAATATAGAATTTTTTATGCAATACCTCACCCTTACAACATTGCTATGATTACTCAATAATTTTTATATTCAATCTTCAAACTCCATGGGATTCCTTGCACTTTTAGTGATCATGATCCATCCTTTAATAATAAAATATAGAAATATTTGTTTAAGTTGTAGGGAACTATTTGAACATGAGTTTGACCTATCATCCTTAAATTGATGATCAAACAAAGGTTGTTAATAAGTCCCTTGATATTTATTTGTATTATTTTGTGTCTAAGCAGCACAAATAGTGGTTCAAGTGGCTACCTTTAGCTAAGTAGTGGTTTAATACCACCTATAATAATGCTTCTAAATTTTCCCCTTATGAGGCCCTTTATAGGACTTCCCACCCTCCTTGAGTACCTATGTTTTAGGTTATGCTAAGTTGTAGCAATTGACAATATTTTGTCCAAGTCAAAATATACTCTTGACTACTTAAGGTCAATATGAAACTAGCCCAAAAGCACATAAAAATATAGGTGGATCGTCATAGGACAAAGCACACTTTTGATAATCATGATTGGTTTTTTTATGCAATTATCCCTACAAGAAGCTTTCATTATGAGACAAGTGCAATCATAATTTGGATTCCAAATTTTATGGTCCCTATCAAAGATCTAGTGCATAGGTGAGGTCAGATACAAGTTGGCACTTCTACCTTTGTAAATCCATCAATTTTTTTATTTCTCTTATATCAAGAAAGTGATTTTGACTACTACTTAGTCACTAAAAAAATGACCTAAGTTGGATGAGGATGGTCAAACAAAGGTTGTTAATAAGTCCCTTGATGATTTATTAGTCTAGTGGAAGGTCTTGTTACCTAGAAATGCCACTTGGGATCCCTCTATCATTCTCTCTAGGTTTCCTCATCTATAAGTTTCTTTGCCTCAATCTTGGAGGATAAAGCCTTTTGAAGGGATGGGAAATTAGTTATGTACCCCATTATATTATATGTTATCTATTATTATTTAGGCAGATATGTATTATAATTCACCATTAGGTAGCAATAATGAAGTGATACATGTAATTAAGTATTTAGCCCACATGTATGGGATGGTATTAGTTTCCTTTGGAAAAACTCTATATATTATAATTAATTTTCAATTCAAAGGAATCTTAGAATATTTTTAGTTGGATTATATGTTATATTTGGAGGTTCCCTCCTAAAGTAGTACTATAAAAATAATAAAAGTATTTATATTTCTCTTATTTGTTAAGCATATTTTGTCTTACATGTTTAGTGCATATTACTAGTATTTTTACTAAGAGTACCACTTCTTATTAGGATGAAATCTATTTACTTAGGGTTATGGAACTTGATGCTACTTGTTAGGATGATAAGGATCTATTCGATGGTTATCTCTCTACTTAAATAAGCATGTACTTTTTCTACATATGTTTTCTTAGACTTTGGAATTTTTATGACATATTTGTTGTGAATCTTCTATTCTTATTTCACCTTCTATATTGTGTTTTGTGCTCTATTTTCTAACTTGGGGGCATATTTATTTTCTATTCATGCATGTTTAACTCTTATACTTTCTTATATTTCCTATGTTTAGCTTCTATATCTTGCTATATGCCTTGTTTTTTCTTATGATCCATGTTTTCTTGTGTTCCTTGTTGTCTTATGTTCCTATATTATATGCCTATGAAGTTTATATGCTTCTATATTTCATGTTTATGATGTCTAGTTCTTGTTCTATCTACATGTCATCCTTATTATTATGTTCCTAATATTTACACATATTTATCATCACTTAGATTATAGGTTTATCATGTTGTCACATGCTTCTCGTGTTTATATTTTATGTTAATTATATATGTAAACATGTTTACATATAGTTATCATGTTCGTATTTATGATATCAATGTTTGTGCTTGCACATATAACTTATATGTAGGTGTCTACACATTTATAATCATTATCATTCTTAAATATAATGCCTACATGTTTATGATCCTCATCATATTTATATTTTGCATCTTATTTTTTCTCACATAATCCTTATCTATCACTTATGGATATCATTATCATATATTTTTCCTTCAATAGGAGCAATCTTGTAGAGCACCTTGTTTTTCCTTATTACAATTTCTTTCATGATCACATATTACCCATGCTCTTACTACATGATGGCATCTCTTACCATCTTTATATGTTTTATTATATAGTTCCATTCCATTTAATGCAAGGAATTGGAAGGGTTGTATTTGTAATATTCTTAAATTTTATTTGATAATACTTCATCCTAAGTGTAAAATTTTACCTATTTAGCAAGATTAATTGGTACATCATGAATATTTAATTTCCCTCACCTAGGTAGCTAATAATCACATGTGAGCATCTTAACTTGAGGTACTCAAGTGCCACCACCACCTCATCAATATTTAATTGATTATAGTTAGGTGTCACCTCTATTTAGTGAAGCTCATCTTTGTCTTAGTCAACTTGAGTTAACTCACACCTCCTAATTGGGAGTGATTGAGAGTTCATTTATGACCTCTTAGACAATGTCATCTCCTTTTTACTTTTGTTTATTTATTTTTAAAGATAGTTTATTGTAAGTTTTGGTAGGTGTCTATTTTAAATTTGTGACAATTACTACTCATTGCATTTTCTTTTTATTGTGTAGGTTTCTCATGGAGCATTCATTACGAGGAGAGTACAAGAATTGCCATCTATATTTATATTCTTTGAATGTTTGAAATATTTACTTTCCATGTTGATTGCTTGTTTTAGTTTGGAATTCATCGTCATAATAGTTTGCATGCAAATTAAAATGAGTGTAAAATGTAATGGTGAAATTGCATAACCATACCTTTTTCTTTTATATTTTGGGCCCACTTCAATTAAAGTGTCATTTACACAAAAAAAAAGTGTACAAGTTTCATAGTCTTATGTATGATTTTCTCATGACCTTGTCCCAACTTGTCCCATCACTCATTTCCACAAACCATTCTCAATCCCTAGATCTCCCATTTGCCACCTACGATTAGAGGTGTGGTGCAATATTAACATCAGTCATTTTCATGCATGTGAATATAAACCTCAATATTTAAACTTTGTCGACCTTTTTCACTAACCATTGCAAGATCACTTAATGCACATTTTTGTAGATTTGTGGACTATGTTTTTGATATTAAAAGCAGCAAAACAAAGGTTTTGTCCTGTTAAAACAAGGCAACCATGGCCAATCACAATAGATTAACACTAACAACATAGTGACAGCAGGTCTAAAAACCAAGCCATCACCCTAAGTAGAATATCAAAAACAGTACAAAAAACACACAACCGAACTAAAACTACCAGCAGAGTCCATCATGGAAGCATGATATAAATTCACCAAAGATATAGACCACCGAGGGTCATACCAATCATAGAGGAAATTAACAATATCTTTAACAAAACAAAACATGATTGAAGGTTGATACAACCATCCCCAGCCAAAAAACCAAAACCCACCCAAGACTAAATCTACATCTCACTGCATGGCTTAACATGAGTTATCATAGCCCAGTCTTTAGAGAGGAACTTAAGTAGCTCTTTACTGACGAGGTCTTCCTCTGCCTCGTTCGCAGCCATATCCTTCTGCAGCAGACAAAGCGTAGTGGCGAACCTGTGCATAATCTTCAAGGCAAACCGAGTAACATCCTGCAGTCTTTTCTCCAAGCTCTCAATTTTGTTTTTCATATTATCAATCTCCTCCCAGACAACATGTTTACTATGGCCTTCCTCCATAAGAACCTTACCCTCCGCAATGTTAGATACTATGTTATTGTATCTAAAAATTATCGTTATTCATTTTTAAATTAGAAAGATTGGAAAAGCATATCATCGAACATTCATGATACATCCATAAAAATGCCATCAAATTATACATAATCTTAGGATTCCCAACTCTAATCTTAATATAGAGCACGAGCTATATTGACAACGTTATAAAGGTAAATTTCGTAATCTTCACATGGCGAAACTAAACATGAAATAAGTCGTTGAAAGGTTGGTGAAATGAATTAGTATTAAAACAACGCCAAAATACAATGTCATCGGCGTGCGCGTGGGGGAAAAGTTTACAATAATTTTATTTTTTATCGAATTAAGAAGGGGGCGAGCATTAAGGAATAAAGTTACTCCCCACGTGTAGAATCTCTATTAGCACATGTCATTTAATGGAAATTTATGAACATCTCATGATAATAGTTGAATAGTTGATGTTTACTAATATTATATAGTTATTCGGGATATTTGACTATGGAAATAATCAAACATGAATATTGTAACTTCTTCATTGATAATATAAAAATTATAATATTAAAAAAGAAATTGGTATTTGTTTTTATTGATAGATATAAATTTGATTTGGTTGTCCTTTATTTGATTTTTATTTTATTGATTTTAATATGATATTCGTAAAAGTATAATTTTTTGTTTTCAATTAGACAAAAACATTTTTAGAATATTGTTTTCAATTTTTGAGCAAGTAATTTATTATTGTTAGTTTTTTTATTCATGATAGAGATTCATATCTAGCATTTCAAATAGAGCAAGTAATTTCGAAACATCAATCGAAAAGAGAAATGACAAATGTTGAAGGACAAAAATGAAATGATCTATTGCAAAGTTTAATAACACCAAATTTTTAACATATATGATCTAGAAATGGATGTAAAAAAAATTAGGTGGTAACAAGTATGTATTTCTTATAAAGATTGTCTACTTTGAATTCCAAATAGATAACCACATAAAGAGGTGAAAGTTATGGTCATTCTCAAATTTTCACTTCCATCTTAACTCTAAAGAATTATGTACCTTAGATTGCATCTTTCATTGTGCTAGGATTTCCTTCTCAAGGACAAGAGATTCATTCCCATTATGTGTTTTGTGTAAAATTATAGACATCTTAGTTGATGTTACCATTATTTGAAGAAGTAAGAGATCCTATATTACATTTCTTGAGTTTTTCCCTCAAGTTGGATTGTTCTTTAGTTTCATCATGATTTTTGTCTAGCTACTAAAATTTACAAATAATGCCTTTTTTTAGATAAAGCTACTTTTGAGGCTTTCCAATCTAGTTTTTACGAAGAGAAAGAATGTTTGAGAATGTTAACTTCTACATGGTTAGCTAGGATAACAAACTTTGCCTTTGTTGCTAGAGCTAAAGGCGTAAGGAATCATGAATCTTATTCTTGTCATTTTCATACCTCTTGTATTTATTTCATTAAAGATTAAACATTAAAAGCTTAGCTTGAAGCAAAGTTAATAACCTACCAAATCTCACTAGTGATTTGATTTCTCTCTAGTACAGTTACAAAATAGTGTGGATAGATAATTATAACAAACTTAGACTAACAATCATCATATTGACAAACATGAAGAACCCATAAATGAATATATAATTAAGGCTAGTGTCAATTATAATGAATAACTGTAATTGGTAAAATCAATTCATTTTTCTATATAAGTTTACTATTAAATTTAGGCAATAAATTTTTAAACGAGTAACTAGCATGATGACAATAGTCTATAGCAACCCTTAATGTCAATCAAAGAACTGTTTCTTTGTTTTAAGGGACCCCAACATACTAGATGAATGCATTGTTACGAGGAACCAATTTTAGTGGTTTTCCTTTGTTATCAATGTTTTATTTTTTTTAATAATAATGTTAAATCTAATTAAAGAGAATTATGTACTTGTAACAACTTCCCCAACTATAATTTACCTTTCACATGAAATAGAAAATAGGGATAGACGATGTTCAAATGGTGTACAACCTCATAAAGCTAGTAGCTATTGTTGTAGAAATATACAACTACAAGAGAAAATGTTTGCGTATTAGTGATTGTTAAAATTCATACTATGGTAAGTAAATTATGTACCCAAGAAAAATTCTAACAAAAAATTGAAACTTGTTTCATAACAATAGACCAAAGTATGATAACCTAAAAGCACATAGTATAATAAATATAAACTTGAAAAAAATAGGTGATTATTAAGTTAGAAACACTTCTACACTCAAACATTGTTTTTCTTTTGTATTCCATAACTTTTCCTTCTAGTAAGCTATGTGCCCAAGACCTCTTTTATAAACTAAGAGAACCATTTGGGCTTTACAAAAACTAAAGCAAGAAAATAAAAATAAAATAAAAGATGAAGTTCTTTATTATAGAAATTAAAATAATTTAGCAAGTTCTAAATTTAAAAACACACTAAATATGCACAAAGATAGGAAAGCTAGAAGAGTCTATGACTCAACTAATAATATTTTAAAAAATAAAATAAAATTCCTTTTACCACCCAACTATGAGAGAACAACAACCAACAACACTTACAAATATTTTCCAAAGGCTTTGCCACTCCTAGCCTCTTTCTTAGCATGTTAGACTTCACTTTGGGTAGGGGCTTTACCAAAATGTTTGCAAATTGCCCATTTGAAGATACATACTAAAGAACTATTTCTCCTTTCTAAACTCTACCAAATGTATATATTCTAGGAGCAATCAGAAAACACTAGATTCTTAGAGATGTAACTCTAACTATCAAATTGCCCATTTGAAGGTACATACTAAAGAACTATTTCTCCTTTCTAAACTCTACCAAATGTATATATTCTAGGAGCAATCACAAAACACTAGATTCTTAGAGATGCAACTCTAACTATCATAATTTAATATTTTCATCTCCAACTTATCATTTTTTTTTGTTAACTTATGAATGCATATAACCTCACAACTAGAAAAAATATATATATATGTACTTTTTCTCATCTAAACTTAAGGCTACTACTACCTACTAAACCAAAATATCATACTTGAACCCAAACTAAAAGAAAACCTTGAAGTGATCCTCTTAGTCTAAATCCACAAAATCATGCAACATACTCATCATCTTCAACATACCTCAATTCATAACAAATTGTGGGCATTTGAGTATCAAATCGCATATTTTATAACACTATGCTAACCTTGACTTGGGTCAGTCGTGCACCAACTCAATGTATCCACTACAAAGAAAATATCATGTCTAGTATTGAACAAATACATAAGGGAAACTATAATTTTCATATACACAAAAGGATCAACCAAATATAATTAGGAATATATATTTAAATTCATATTCAAAACCATTGGAATAGCAATATATTTACTATTCATCATCTCAAATGTATATATAATATCTACTTTGTACTATTTTTCTTAAGAAGATTTTTCATGTGCATTGCCACACCACGAGACCTATAAAATAGTACATAAGACTAATATACTTCATATCAAACTATTTTTCAAGCCCCCCTTACACCATTCCATGAGATTCTCATTGTTTCCTATAAGGATTATTTCATTCACATAAAAAAAATAAAACTAAATGATTAGACTTATAAAATATATAATAAAGATTAGAACCTATAATGATTCTAATGAAGCTCAATTTTAATGAGTATTCTCCAATCCATGAGTACCAAGCATATGGTACTTGCCTCAACCTATATAGAACCTTGGACTCAACTTGTATACATGGGTCTTTTGAACATACACTTCAACCCTCTAAGTTAATTTATATACACAAGTCTTCCTCTTTATTACCATTCAAGAAATTTACCTTTACCTCCATTTGATATAAAGAACAATTGACATAACATGAAAGAAACACAATTATCCTAGTAAAAGTGTATTTTTCAAACGGAGAAAAAGTATCACATTAGTAAACACCCACTTTTTAACAGAACCCTCATGTAAAAAATATGACCTTGTAATTTTTTATACCCATTTGCTGCTTGTTTCACCTTGTACAACTACTTATGATCAATGACTAAATTTCCATGTGGACTTTGCACAATCTCCCATACATATTTCGACATAATGGATTTATTGTAACGCCCGTCGTGCAAACCCCAGAGAACACACACATAACACGAATAATTTTTTTTTAAATAATAAAAGTAACATGTAACAACATTAAACCAAAATCACATAGCAAAACACATAACATTAATACACTTGGTTCTCTGGGGCACGCGAGGTTACATTGCAATCACAAAACAATATAAAGATAACGAAAACAACATAACCATTTAATTTATGAAAACCATATACAATGATACAACTGATAGCCATGATGCGAGTATGACAACATCGCACAATTACATCCATGATAAATCTTTTATCAAGATCCAAATCAAACCTAACTATTACATCATTGAAATAATATTACATTACAATTTTCTTTGATACATGAATTACATTGAACTTCCCAACATGGGGATTGATACAAGAAAAAAAAAGAACATGAAGTACAACTGATCACTGGAACATCTGCACTGCAGAAAGCTGAGAAGACAAGATGCTGATGGGGAACCCAACGGGTGCGGAGCACGTTCCACCCAACCATGTGAATTACGAAGTAACTCACCCCCCGTGCTCAAAGGTGACGAGGAAGTGAACCTGACCATGAAAGTCAACCGACTCAATCACAATATGATATAAAACAAGTACAACTCAAGCATGCAATGCACAACCAACGACGTACTCAAATCACATAACCAGTTAAACCAATAAACTTATCACAATAACATGAAGTACTATCACTTAACAATCATAAAACAAATTCACCATAATTCAAAGATACATCATAAAGAGATAACATCCAGAGGAAACAACACAAAGCACAAGGGTGTCAAGTGGAGAGTGTCATCGCATAGCTCTCATGGGATTCTCCTGGCCCTTCCTCCAACTGAGGCGCCGGCACCCATCTATGGATCTCCTGGCCCTTCTTCCTAACTGAGGCACCGACACCATAGGGTAGCTAATGCGGAGCCAATAGTCTCTCGTGGAGACAAGACTATGACTGTGCCGACCACGGCCTTCTCAGTCTATCACTAGTCTAAGGTAGCCCTAATGCATAGCCGAGGAATCCAAAGTTTTATTATCTTGTATTTTTAAAACTACCCAACCCCCTAAATCTATTGTTTAGGTTATCACTTGTTTACTACTCTTTCGAGGGTTATCCTGGCCCTTCCTCATCCGAGGCGCCGGCGCCCACGAAGAGCCACTCTCCCTCCTATGACCCCTAACATAAACTCAAGTAGGCAAGGGTTGAACCAATACATATAACTCATAAAACCAAAACTCAGATACACGAGGTATTAACCATCTCGCAATTGCTCAAAATCAAAAGTCTCAACCAACTGTTCAACCCTTCCTCTCATAAAACCAAAATTCTCAAAGCCTACCAAAGCGAAGATGACATCATAAAATAACAAGCCTCTGGGATAAGATTACAAAAATCAACAACGGGTTCCCACAAATACATCACTACATATCATAAAAGTAAAACTCACATAACGTAAACAAGGTTGCACCCATACGTTTGAATCCAATCCGGTTTATGTAATTAAATACAATTGTTTCAACAAAGTCTACCATCACAATTAAAGACTAATATCTTGTCTACATAATTATTAAATCGAAATGGAAAAATTAACCAATGCCCATTTAAAATAAATAGAAATTATTTAATTATAGACAAAATTAAACATGTTAAAAGTCCGCGATAAAATTTGCATCCAAACAATATAATAAATTAATATTTAACTATGTATAATCTTAATTTCATTTTTTTTTTTAAATAAATAAATAAAATAAATACACACAAATTATACTTTACAATCTATATAATATAAATATATATATATATATAATATATATATATATATACATATATATATATATATATATATTTATATATAAAATAAAATACCAATAAACAAAACCAAAAAAAAATAAAATTTTAACCCATCGGCCGCGGACTGTACAGTAGCCGCGGGCTGTACACACAGCCCTTACGACTGCTGTACACAGCGGCCCTTACGGGCTGCTGTACACAGCAGTCCGTAAGGACTGCTGTACACAGCAGTGCGGACGCTTATGGCAGGGGCGGGGGTACGGCCCAGCCGTCCCCCAAACCCCCATTAAAATTTTTAACATAAAATAAAACTTCGGTACAAAACACTTTTTCATATATATATATATTTTTTTTATGAAATGTAAAACTTCGAAATCCGTCCGTAGGCACGGGTTCGGTCGGCCAATACGGCCAAAATAAAATAAAATTTGCTTTAACCAGAATTTTGAATATATGAAAATTATTGCAAAGAACATTTAAATTAATAAATATGTATATATATATATATATATATATACAGAATTCGTATATATATATATATATAGAATATATTCATAATAAAAAAATATAGAAGAATTACTCTTTTAATCACAGGCACAGAACCAGAAGATAAAATAAACATTATATATATATATATATAAATATTATATATATATATATATTATTTTCATAAATATAAAAAACAAACAGAGACAGAATAGAGAAACATATTTTCTTAAATTATAAGAAAATAGAGAAATTACAAAGTAATAGCACAGATCCATTATATATTAAAATACTAAGAAAACCCCAAAATTTTATTTTCTTTAATAACTAAATCATCTCATTCTAAAATCCTATTTTGATAGATTGTATGTTTCAAAAGATCAGGGTTCTTGTTTTGACAAAATTTGGACAGTATAGCTGCTATGAATTTTCTTTGTTTTCTAGTCTAATAATTTGTTCTAGTTTCAGTTTTCAACAAAGGTTCTCTATATTTACAAAAATTATTTTTTTAATAAGATCTATTTTTTTCTTTTCAGAAACAAACAGAGAATAGAAAGGTACGAGGAAAACTATGAGAGGAACCTGGAGTCCAATGCAAATTTGAAGATGCCCTCGAATCCGATTCCAATCCGTAGTCCAGAACGAACTCAACAATCCCTGGAGCACTTTAGCTTTCTGTTCTTCTGTGTGTGTGTGTAAACTTCTCAAAAGTTCATGATTAAATAAAATATTGCTCATCTCTCAAAGCTCTCCAAAAATCCAAGATTAAAAGAAAAATCAATTCTTTAAAACTAGCTTTTTTTTCCAACTCTCCAACCCTATTGGCTCCCACTGTCTTTTTAATTCTTTTATTTATTTTATTGCTTTAATTCCTTTTTTTTCAACTTTTCTAGCACCTCACATTACATATTTATTTTAAATAAATTATTCACTTAATTATCCACCTCCAATTTAATTAATTAAAATAATTAAGCATATTTAATATTTAATTAATAATTAAATTGCAATATTAGATTTTCAAAATCAATTAAAATAATTAAATATTTAATTACAATATAATCCAGCATTAAAATAAATAATCTATTTCAATCATTAAGATAAATCATAATTATAAATGCCCTCATAAATAAAATGAGACAAAACACATAACACAACAGGCAATAACGACAATAACACAACATCAACTATACCAACAAATGAGACGACCTGACATCATGGAACGGGAGGACTTCATCGTCGCCTCTGTATCAACATTTATCCGTTGGGTTATTTGGTGCTCGCCCTGTCCTGCCGAAGCAGGTGGAATCGAGACTTATACCTGCAATCCTGCATACAAACGAAGTTGTGTACATGTGCATATATACATATATATCAAAGCATTAAATCAAGTTACTGCATTGTGAGAAGGAATTGCAACATAACAGGGCACTCGCGAACGAGTGATGCTATATTGTCCTTCGTCACACCTATTCTAACAATTAAAGCATAATCAATGAATTACATTTCTAACTAACAATCATCTCATAGCATATTAAATTAAAACACTGCATCATATCATAATTCAGAAAATCAACTGATATAATCAACCATGTCATATAAGGTAATCATGTCCAAAATGAAATAACAGCATCAACAAGCATCTAACTAACCATATCAACAATAACAGTATCATCATAGTATCTAAGCATCAAAACAAAACATAACACCACTGAGTCCAACTAGCAACCAGGAGGGTTATTACATTTATACTCCTCTATCATGGCATATTTTTATACTTTCTCTAAGCTTGCCTCTTGCAAACTAAAATGCTTTGTATCAATGATGAAATACACCAAAGCAACATAACTCAAAAAAAAATCTTAGGTGGATAACTCACTATAAAAGAAGTTCTCAATGCTCCTATTTTTCATGTGCCTCCTATAATTTTTGAGTAATCCATATAGGGTTCTAGGATGTTTTAGGTATCATTGAGTTAAGTGTTTTATTAGAATATTGTTGATCTACAATTGATATTTTTACATTTTTCTAATCAAATATTGGAAAATAACCCATTCAATTTCATCAACCTCTATGGGAAGCTCTTGAGACTTAGAGGACTAATAATCTCATTAAATTTCACATATTTATTCATTTTTATCCTTTTGTATGAGAAACATAGATCTTGTAATCCTTAGAAGATTATTTTCCACAAGGTTTGCCTTTGAGTTGGAGGGTTTAAATTGGGTATGGTTATCCTCTAGCATACGAATGTAAATATGATTACAAAACACCTAAAAATAAAAATAATTAGGTTTATCTCTTGTGAAATTTTCCTTTGGAGTCTCATACTTTAACACCTTATGAGGATACCTACTTAATATTTACACACTACACAATATAACTATATGTATCTACCCAAAAATACATGGGTAAATATAGGCACTAAATCATGTTCTTTATTGTCTTTATTATGGATGTGTCATTCATCTCTCCGACCTCATACTACTCAAGCTTGTAAGGCATAGCTTACTCCATCTTGATCCCTACATGTTTACAGAAGGTATTAAAGTCTATAGAGATATACTCACCTCCATTATCAAGCCTAAAAACCTCAATCTTCCCACTCATTATTTTCCATGAGAGTTTAAATCATGAAAATAGGAGAACATAATCTAGTATTTGTAATATATATGCATTTGTATACTCTTGTGACAAAAAGGAAAGTAGAGTCAATAATGGTAGAGGCCAAGGTGGAGATAATCAAAGTAGCCAAAAATATATTCCTCCAAATTCCAACAAACCAATTTTTTTTGTGAGGATTGAAATGAAGAGAAACTTTAGGTCATCCAAGTTTCTAAATGGCTCTATATAGGTCAAGATACTATGTGAGATTGGTAGATTTTCATGTAAAACCACCTAGATATTGATATGGAAAAGTTAAGGGAGGCTCTACAAAGTGTAAAAATATAGAGATTTTTTTATGATAAATATAAACTTAAGGTCTAGAGAAATCATGTTAGAAAGTTATCCCTAGGGTAATGCAATAAGAAGGAAACCAAAATAGTTGTGATATAAAAACATATAAATAAAAGATAGATTATAAACATTCACACATATCATAAGACCACTTCATCCATACATTCATAGATCATACCTCTTATATACAATGTACATTCACATTACAAGAATAGATATATACATTACATATGCTTGGGTAATGTATCTCTTATCTAACATTGCATTTATTCATATATATTTATTCTTTCCTCTCCACTAAACTTCACTCTTTGTGGTACATATCTAGATGCTAATATAGCTTATGAAGGTGTAGGGCATGTACCTCTATTTATCTTTCTGTCTCATCAACCATCAAGACATACTACACATTGTTAGGTGTTAGCATAATGACATACTTCTAGAGTTTTACAATAATTGTGGTTTAATTAGTTTTTCTTCTAATTACCTTGTCCTCAAGATGACTAGTGTCAAATTTGTTCAAAAGGATATTTTAACATGAACAAAACTTGTACGAAGATAGGTTCTCAAAATTTGGTAATTTATGAGATCATTGGTTGTGGTAGAAAATTCTTATAGGTGTTCTTGACTTTCTCCTTGAAGTTTCTCAATGAAAAATTATTTTTTGAATGCACTACACCCACACTAAGAATCCAATATATGATTGATCAATAGAGGTTAGAGCAATAAGATCCACACAAGTAGGAATTATACATTTGATGTTAAAAAAAAATTGATACTAGGGAAAGATTAACATTAACCTATAAACACAACTCCTCTAGTTGGTTAATCATCTATGTTCTTTGCATACTCATCTAGTTATGTTGTGATTGGATTTTTTTTAATTCTTGACATTGTGTACCATATAAGTCACTCATAATAATGTATTTCCTCAATAACTATAAAAGTTAGGTCTCCATTTTATTTTACTAAATATCTTGTTGCATGGTGATCTATTGCTAGATCATGTAGTATTGATATAGAGTAGAAACATCATTGCAAGTGTTGTGGAATTTCTTTACTTGCTTGTCGAATTCTTCCCTTATATTTCTCTACTTCTTGGTACTTAACCTAGCTTTTCTACATAATATTCTTTAACTACTTGGACCTCTAGTTATTTCCTTTCATGTTCCCAACCATCTATTTTTTCTAATAATTGTTGTACCACTCCTAACTATGTTGTAATTTATATAGAGTAATAAATTTGGAGTTGTGGTTATTTATGTTGTATGAGATTAATCATCTTATTAGATCCTTCTTGGCACTACTCCCAAATTGCATACCATGCCTTCATCTCTTCTATTTTTGGCTCAATTTAATAAAGTTATCCTTTATGTAATAACAAGTGTCATATTCTTTCATAAAATTTAGGGCATGACCTTATACCAACTTGTCCCCATCATCACTCATGCCGATGCAAGAGCATCTAGGGTGTACAAGTAATCTTGCATCAATTTTTTTTATTTTCTTATTGAATAAGGGTTGAATCGGCTTCAGTATGGCAGTCTGCAGGAGTTTGGTCCTTTGCATGTAACAAGTGGACATCAACATTCAGTGTTAACGACATTTAGTGAATTAGATCATCAATGTGATATGGAAATCTTAGAGGGACCTTGTTTCATGTCTCTTTGGCATACCAATGGTAGAAGCAGTAGTAGTAAAAGGTCATGAAGAGTTCACATCGGAGGGAGGTTCTCATATCGGTGGGATGACATTCGATGTCCTTTCAACATGGTGGTAAAGTTAGTCAACGTCAATCAAGGGTTCGTCATCAGGTTGACAGGTGGATCTTAGTGAGAAATTTTTAGGAGTCTCTTCAACTCAACAAAGTGACGATAAAGGTGAACAATAATGTCAAAAGTGATAGGTGGTGATAGGTCGACAACCCACTAGGATTTTGTCAGCCCATATCCTTTTCCAATGATATAGTGGGGAATGATGTGGATTCGAAGGAAAAAATATAATGACTTAAGGGGTGACACGTAGGCAGTGGGACCACTCGGTCAAGGCTACAAGCATTATTGACGAAACATTCTTGTTTCGGTGGGAGTTGTTACAACATACCTTTGACAAAGTAATGAAACTGCATTGAGGTGACAACGAGATGTTAAGGTGAGAGGATTTGAAGTCCCCTCAACACAATGAAGAGATGGCATTGACCTTGCTGGGACCAATAGGAATGTAACGGTGACAAAGTTTGATGACATGGATAGATAGATGGTGGAATGTGATTGAATGATAGGTCAATTCACATCATTGTTACAAATTATGAATGATGATGAGGATGGTGATCATCAAGAGAGATCAATATCATTGTGACATGGAATTGTCTCATCCTGATGATGTAATATGTTTTCGCTAGCGATGATTCACAACAAGGTGGGTTTCACAGCACAAATGTGGAATGATACCAAACAATGAGGAAACCATTCTGGTTGGTGATTAGAGGAAGTAGCTATGTTGGTATGTGGTGATTGATCATGCTGTACTATACACCTTGGCAAAGGAAAAATCACAGAAAAAGAAAAAAATTGACTTTGTAAAACCCTAATTTTGGAAGCTTCTAAAAAGCTTGTTATAAGGGGTTGGGATGGGGGTTACAATATGTAGAAAGAGGCAATTATTCATGAGATTTTAATATGTTTTTGCACTGGATAATAAAATCATTGGATGGATACGGTTTTGTGGATGTAGCCCAGATTGGGCGAACCACGTTAAATTCTGTGTTGTCTTGTTTATGCTATAATTTTCTGTGTGTTTTATTTCTCTATTGTATTGATCAAATCTGTATTTGACTATTAGATATCTTCCTTCTAACCCTAACAAGCGGTACTAAGGAAAATATGTGAAAGAATTAAATGATGATCAAATTATAGGAAACCCTAGATGGTCAATGTGGTTACAATGAAAGAAATTTCTTTATAGGGAAAAGGATATAAACCCATTAGAAAGGAGGATGTAGGGTGATGAGAGAAGCTAGGGGCTTAGAGGCTTGGTTGTAAGGAATTCATTGTAAGGTCATGAGAGCCTAGAGTAGAGTTAGGCTCACATTTGTAAATTTGCATATGATGTATTCAGGAAACCCATAAGATGGCATGTAATGATATAATGTCATTTCAAGAATTAAAGAAAGCTTTGTTTTTCTCTTGAATTTTTTTCATCCAAACCTTTGTTGTTGTGGTGAGTTTGAGCTTGTAAGGGGAATACCCTCCATTAGTGGTATCAAAGCCAGAATATCTTGAGAGTGCAAAGCATTCACTAGGAATTGCAGGTGAAGAGTGGTAAAGAGTGACGCAGTGAAGCTGCAAGAGAAAGTTGTGGGAAAGTATGTTTGTTGTAGGAATGAAAGAGGATATATGAATACTATCCTCTAGCATAGATAAATTTGGGTAGAAGATGTAGAGTTCCTCCACTGAGAGAAGATGGGTAGAGGAAGAATCTTCTAGAGTCTTTGTTGGATATAGGATAATTGTGTGAGTGAGATATTGTTGCAAGGAGTACTTATAATTGTAGAGGTACTTTTCAGTCTCTAAAAATGACTTGTTAAAGAATTGAGAGTGTGTGGATTTGCAATAACATCTAAAGGTGTAACTAGAGATTTGTAAATAGATCGCCAAACATGAGGCAGTTTACGTTTGTGAAACCTGAAGGTTGAGGATTTGTGTTGTTACAAATTCAAGGATTGGAAAATGGAAATGAGCAAGGGAATTGTCATTAGATGGATTCTAAGGATTCCCAGAGTAGAGGAAATCAAAGAGAAAATTAGAGAAAGAGAGAGAAAAAAGAAATAAGAGTTGAAATGATAGAGATATGGTAGCAAATCAAGGAATTAGAGGATGTGATTAAAAGAAGGAAATAAAATAAGAAAAGAGCTTGAGGTAATTTCTATTATCCTTCTAATGACGTTTTGAATACAAAAAAGAAAGAGGTTGCAGTAGAGTGCCATGCATGTGACATTGAGGAAGAGTATGAGTATGAAGAGGATGAGGAACCTGAGCCTGAAGTCGAGGGATGTCTATTGAAAGACATGAAGGTTGAAGATACAGAGGTGGTGGAAACCATAAAAAGATGGAGAGCAATGGAGGACCTTGAAGAAGAGGAAACCCAAGTGGTAGATATTAAAGAAAAGTTAAAACTTACATCTTGTGAATGCATAGACAATTTAAGTTTTGATTTGTCTGAGTGTGATAAGAGTAATGTAGAAGATGTTGCAAAAATGAGTGTCTTTTTGGATGAAAACACTATAGTTGAAAGTAAGGAAGGAAAAGAAGGGAAGAATGTTGAGTTGTTTGGTAATCTTCCCTTGGCATCGGTTGATGACGTCTTATGTGATAAGGAGATTGGTATGACTGCTAGTCTACTGCAGGGAGAAAAGAATGAGTCATTTGATTATACTGCTAACCTTGATGTGAATGTAGAAGAGGAAGTGATTGTATCTGAAAAATGTCTTTTAGAAGGCATGGGGAAAAAGGAACATAGTGTTGAAACCAAGGGTGATGATGAACAAATGATTGCAGTAGTAATAGAGAATGAGGTAATGCATGAATCTCATTATTTTTCTGAAGAAGAAGAAATTGATGACTTTTTAGATTTTCATAATGAAGTTTGGTGGGAGATGAATTATGTGAAAAGAGGGAGAAAGAGAGGAACAATGAAAGATGGAAGAGACATCAAGTTATAGGGATAGTTGAGAAAGAAGGTTTAGGTGAATAAGGAAACAAGATGGATTCTAAATGAGCATCAGATCCACAAATGTTTATGAGTCAAACTCATGAAACATTTCTTTCCTACCTCGGGTGTCTGATGCAGGAGCATCCAGGGTGTATGAGTAATCTTGCATCAATCCATATTGTTTTCTTGTCAAATAAGGGTTGAATCGGCTTCAATATGGCAATCTATAGGAGTTTGGGCCTTTGTATGTAACAAGAAAACATTGAGATTTAGTGTTAACGGTGTTTGGTGAATTGGATCATCAACATGATATGGTGGTGTCAGAGGGACCTTGTTTCATGTCCCTTCAACATACCAATGGTGGAAGCAATAGTATTAAAAGGTTGCAAAGAGTTCACATCATAGGGAGGTTCTCATATCGGTGGGACAACATTTGATGTCCCTTCGACATGGAAATAGCAATAGACATGGTGGTAATGTGAGTTAACATCAGTCAAGGGTTTGTAATCAGGCTAATGAGTGGACCTCAGCGAGAAAATTTTAGGATTCTCTTTGACCCAATAGAGTGATGATAAAAGTGAATAATGACGTAAGAAGTGACAAGTGGTGATATCCCAGTAGCTTGCTAGGATTTTGTGGGCCCATATCTTTTGTTAGCAATATAGTGGGGAATAGTGTGGATTCAAAGGAAAATATCTAATAGCTTAAGGGGTGAAATGAAGGTAGTTGGACCACTCAGTCGAGGCTATAAAAATTATTGATGGAATATTCTTGTTTCGGTGGGAGTTGTTATAGTGTCCCTCCGATGAAGCAATGAAACTACATTGAGGTGACGATGAGATGTCGGGGTGAGAGGATTTGAAGTCCCCTCAACACAATGAAGAAATGGCATTGGACTTGGCAGGACCAATAGGAAGGTAATGGTGATGAAATTCGATGATGTGGACAAACAAATGGTGGAATGTGATTGAATGATAGGTCAATTCACATCATTGTTATGAATTTTGAATGATGATGAGGATGGCAATTGATGAGAGAGATCAATATCGGTGTGACATGGAATTATCTTGGCCCGATAACATAATATGTTTTCAATAGTGATGATTCATAGCAAAGTAGGTTTCACGATGCGAATGTGGAATGATAGAAAACAACGAGGAAACCATTCTGGTTGGTGATTGGAGGAAGTAGTGGTACTAAGGAAAAACAAGTGAAAGAATTAAATGATGATCATATTACAAGAAACTCTAGATGA
Source organism: Sequoia sempervirens (assembly GCA_007258455.2). NCBI lineage: Eukaryota > Viridiplantae > Streptophyta > Pinopsida > Cupressales > Cupressaceae > Sequoia > Sequoia sempervirens. The sequence continues at coordinate 9,951 of VDFB02056221.1, read as the reverse complement.
CCAATGTGGTTACAGTGAAGGAGATTTCTTGTTGGGGAAAAGGATATAAACCCATCAGAAAGGAGGACATAAGGAAAGGAGATAATTTAGGGGCTTGGAGTCTTGGCTGTAAGGACTTGACTATAAGGTCATGAGATCCTAGAGTAGAGTTTTGCTCACATTTACAAAATTGCATATGATGTATTTAGGAAGCCCATAAGATGGCATGTAATGTTGTAATGTCATTTCAAAAATAAAATAAAGCTTTGTTTTTCTCTTGCATTTTTGTTGTGCAAACCTATGTTGTTGTGGTGAGGTTGAGCTTGTAAGAGGAGTACCCTTCATCAGTGGTATTAGAGCTAGAAGATCTTTAGAGTGCAGAGTATGTACCAAGACCTACAAGTGAAGAGTGGTGAAGAGTGGTGAAGAGTGATGTTGTGAAGCCACAAGAGAGAGAGTTGTGGGAAAGTATGCTTGTTGTAGGCATGAAAGAGAATCTATGACTACTATCCTCTAGTAGAGATAAAGCTAGGTAGAAGGTGTAGAGTTCCTCCACTGAGATAAGGTGGGCAGAGGAAGCATCTTCTAGAGTCTTTGTTGGGTAGAGGATAGTTGTGTGAGTGAGATATTGTTGCAAGGAGTACTTGTAACTATGGAGGGACTTGCGAGTCTCTAAAAATGACTTATTAAAGCATTGAGAGTGTGTGGATTTGCAATAACGTATGAAGGTGTTGGAGATTTTTAAACAGATAACCAAATGTGAGGTAGTTTATATTTTTGAAACTTGAAGGTTGAGGATTTGTGTTGTTACGTCTTTGAGAGGCTTGGAAAATGGAAAAGAGAAAGGACGTTGTCATTCAATGGATTCTAAGGATTCCCAGACTAGAGGAAATCAAAGAGAAAATTAGAGAGAGAGAGAGATCAAGAAGAAATAAGAGTTCAAATGACAGAGATACAACAACAAATAAAGGAATTGGAGGATGTGATTAAAAGGAGGAAACAAAGAGGCTACAACAGAGTGGCATGCATGTGACACCAATGAAGAGTATGAGTATGAAGAGGATGAGGAACCTAAGCTTGAAGTTGAGGGATGTCTATTGAAAGACATGAAGATTGAAGATACATAGGTGGTGGAAACCATAGAAAGATGGAGAGCAATGGAGGACCTTGAAGAAGAGGAAACCCAAGTGGTAGCAATTAAAGAAAAGGTTAAACTTGCATCTTGTGAATGCATAGAAATTATGATTTCTGTGAAAATTTTGATTTTCTGAGTGTGATAAGAGTAATGTAGAAGAAGATGTAGAAATGAGTGTTTGTGGATGAAAACACTATAGCTAAAAGTAACGAAGTAAAAGAAGGGAAGAATGTTGAGTTGTTTGGTAATCTTCCCTTGGCATCAATTGATGACTTCTTATGTGATAAGGAGATTGGTATGACTACTAGTGTGCTACAAGGAGAAAAGGATGAGTCCTTTGATTATACTGCTAACCTTGATGTGAATGCAGAAGAGGAAGTGATTGTAGCTGAAAAATGGTTTTTAGAAGGTATGGGGAAAAAGGAAAATAGTGTTGAAACGAAGGGTGATGATGAAAAATGATTTTAGCAATAACAAAGAACAAGGTAATGCATGAATCTCATTTTTTTTTTTTGAAGAAGAAATTGATGAATTTTCATATTTTCATAATGAATGTTGGTGGGAGATGAATTCTATGAAAAGAGGGAGAAAGAGAGGAAGAATGAAAGATGGAAGAGACATCAAGTTATAGGGACAATTGAGAAAGAAGGTTCAGGTGAATAATGTAGCAAGATGAATTCTGAATGAGCATCGAATCCATAAATGTTTGTGAGTCACACTCATGAAACATTTATTTCCTACCTCGAGTGTCTGATGCAGGAGCATCTAGGGCATATGAGTAATCTTGCATCAACTCGTGTTATTTTCTTGTCGAATAGGGGCTAAATTGGTTTTAGTATGGTAGTCTGTAGGAGTTCGGGCCTTTGTATGTAACAGGAAAACATCAACATTCAGTTTTAATGATCTATTCAATGAATTGGATCATCGGCGTGATATGGCAATCTCAGAGGGACCCTGTTTCATGTCCCTTTGACATACCAATGGCATAAGCATCAGTAGTAAAAGGTTGCAAAGAGTTCACATCAAAGGAAGGTTCTCATATCGGTGGGAAAACATTCATTGTCCCTTCGACATGGCGATAGTAATAGATGACATGGAAATAACGTGAGTCAACATCAATCAAGGGTTCATCATTGGGCTGACAAGTGGTTCTCGGCGAGACAATTTCAGGAGTCTCCTCAACCTGACAGAGTGACAATAAAGGTGAACAATGACATCATAAGTCATAGGTGGCAATAACTTGGTAGCCCACTAAGATTTTGTCGGACCATATCCTTTGCTGGTGTTATAGCAAGGAACGGTGTGGATTCAAAGGAAAAGATCTAACAACTTAAGGGGTGACACGTAGGTAGTGGGACCACTCGATCAAGGCTACAAGCATTATCAGTGGAACATTCTTTTTTTGGTGGGAGTTGTTATAGCGTCCCTCTGACAAAGTGATGAAACCACATCAAGGTGATGACAGGATGTTAGGGTGAGAGGATTTGAAGTCCCCTCGACACAACAAAGACATGGCATTGACCTAGGTGGAATCGATAGGAAGGTAACGATGATGGAGTTCAATGACATGGATGGATAGATGGTGGAATGCAATTGAATGATAGGTCAATCACATCATTGTTGTGAATTGTGAATGATGATGAGGATGTCAATTGGAAAGAGAGATCAATATTAGTGTGACATGGAATTGTCTCGGCCCAATAACTTATAGCAATGATTCTTAGCAAGGTAGGCTTCACGGTGTGAATGTGAAATGATAGTAGACAACGAGGAAACCATTCTGGTTGGTGATTGGAGGAAGTAGCAATACTAAGGAAAAATGGGTGAAAGAATTAAATGACGATTAGATTATAGGAAACCCTAGATGGTTGGCATGGTTACATGGAAGGCGATTTCTTGTTGGGGAAAATGATATAATCCCATCAAAAAGGAGGACATAGGGCGAGGAGAGAAGCTAGGGGCTTGGAGGCTTGGTTGTAAGAACTTGACTATAAGGTCATGAGAGCCTAGAGCAGAGTTTGGTTCACATTTGTAGATTTGCCTATGATGTATTCAGGAAGCCCATGAGATGGCATGTAATGATGTAATGTCATTTCAAGAATAAAAGAAAGCTTTGTTTTTCTCTTGCATTTTTGTTGCACAAACCTGTGTTGTTGTGGTGAGTTTGAGCTTGTAAGGGGAGTACCCTTCATCACATTCCCACATAACCATTATCAAATCCTAGATCTCTCTATCACCACCTTGGGTTTGTGGTGTGAAATTGACCTTGGTCCTTTCCACATGTGTAGATCTAAATCTCCAAATTCTAAAATTTGAATGCAAACCTTGCTAACCTTTTTCATTAGTTGTTGTGAGGCCACTTAGTGCATGTTTATGTGGATCATTATACTTTTTTTTGTATCTAAGGACTACCATTATTCATTTTGAAATCATTTAGGGGTTTAGAAAAACATTGACATAGAGCATTCATGATACATCTATAGCAGCGTTACCAAAGCATACATCAACATACATAATCTTTAGTGTCTGCATTTTTGCTTGTTATCTTCAATCATTGTTACAAAGTCATCAAATTAGTCTATTTAGAAGCTTGAAATTATTCTAATCATATATGTTAAAAACTTGATTTTATTAAACTTTGAATTGAATCACGTCATTTTTGACCTTTTTACTATGATTTTTGCATTTATCTAATATCATAAAACTACCCTTCAATCATTTTAAAATGTTACATATAGATTTCTATGAATAAAAATCAAGAATGATAATTAGTAGTGAAATATTTTTCCCTACTTAAAAGCTAAAAACCACAGCTATATAAAGTCCAAAATTGAAGTCAATAAAGTGCATAAAATCAAATAAAAGACAATTAAGTCAAAATTATGTTTTTGAACAATAGCATGTACCATAAAGTTGTGTGGAATTCTTACAAGAAATATCATGATGTTCATGTTGTGAATGTGCTCAATGATTATGAACGTTCATGAACTTCCATGTGCACCTAACCTTCCTCAACACGTAATGTTTATTCTTACAACATTTTGTCTCTAGCAAAGTCTATTAAAGTCGTTCTTCCCCCCTTGTTTTTACCGAACACATCATTTGCCCATCCTTTTCTATGAGTTATTTTATGTTATATTTCGCAGCAATAACTAAATTTAACATTTCATAAAACCTCCAATTGTTCGAAGCCCTAAAAATGTGTGTGAAATTAAGGAATTAACCTTCACAACGTTTACTGGAAAGGGGATAAACATCTCTTTCACAAATGTTTTAGTTTAGATTAATTAGATAATTATAAGAAAGAAAATACTTCAAAGATTTAGAGTTGGGATGAATGTAGGTAAAGTTATAAAATTTTTAAGTAAATTAAATATAATATTCAATTGGGTTTATAAAATTGAATTTTGATTTGTGAAATTGAATTAGTAAAGAATTGGTTATTGTAATGGATGTATTTTGGTTTATTGTATTTGTGTTTGAAGCGAGGTGGTTTCTGGAAACATTGTTGGAGAGTTTTCTAGGGAAAGAGTTATTCTCACTTTGAAGCAATGATCGAAGAAAAAAAGTAAACACGTATGAATGCTAAAGATGATGTGTGATGACATATGCCCGAATGTTACTATAGATGTATCATGAAAACTCCATTATAGTACTTTTCTAACCCCCTAATAATTTTAAAGTGAATATTAGTAGTCCTAAGACACAAAAACATAGCATAGAAATATATTCAAACATGCTCTAAGTGAGTTCACAACAATTAGTAAAAAATGTGATCAAGGTTTAAATTTAAATTTTAAAATCTGGAGGTTTAGATATACATGCAATGAAAGGACCAAGACCAATTTTGTACCACAAATATGATCCAAAGTCATTCTTATATTTCTTGATTTGTTTTCTTAAGTTGGAGTAATCTTTGGTTTCAATATGATGTTTGTCTAGGTAGCAAAATGTATAAATATTCCCTTATTGTATAAATTTACTTCTGACACTTTCTAATCTAGTTTGTACAAAGTGGAAGAATGTTTGAAGATACTAGCTTTGACACAAGTAGATGGGATAACAAATTTTACTTGCTAGTTATCAAAGCTCAAGACAAAGTGAACCATGAATCTTATTCTTATTGTCATTTTTGACAAATACCAAACTATAAATTTAACACAAATTTTGGCTAAGAGGTCACATGGCTCCAAGATCTTTGCTTCTTATTCCATTAGAGTTAAAATTTAAAATCATAAACATGAAGAACAGATGCAGGAGCATTAAGGGATACCAGGCAATATTGTACCCCCAAAAATATTTTAACTTTTATTTCTTGAGTTTTGTTTTAAATTTCTTTGGTTACAGACACAAATTAATGAAATTCTCAACTGCTCTAGCGTAATAGAATTTGGTGACGGTTGCCGAAAAAAATCAATTGTTAATTTGATACATTATTTTATTATTTTTAAAATTGTTGCAAAGTGTTGATTTTCTAAAAAAGTAAATCTCATGCCCAAGCCTATGAGTGGGCATTTAATGGGAATCGTAACTCCTTTTAAAAATCTAAATTGCATCTTCATAAAAAAAATGGGAATGCAGGGTGTTGGGGAAATGGTGTGAGTGGATTGTAAGGTGGGAAGAAATTTTTTAAATTGTCACCGAATGCATATGCCAAGATGAGAAAACCCACGCCAATGAAAGAGTTAGGGGCATTCAGAATTCAGAAGGTTGGACTAGGAGAGGGAGATTATTAGAAGTCGTGACTATGAGAACCAGTCTCAATAAAACATGCATAACTTTCTCATTTATTAATGAAATCAACAAATTCAAAATGTTCCAGAAAGTTGGGAAGGAGCACAAAACCCAGAAACTGTTCAGAAACAATCATTGCATAAAAATAACAATGGTATCAATAAAGTGACGGGTTTATTTTTCTTGTTGCAATACAGATTAAAATTGATGTTGTTTGTTGGCTTTGAAATTTAATAAAAGAGAATGAGTTTGTTTGTTTCTTATGTGGTGGATTGTGAGTTTGTTTGTGAGCAGAGTGTCTCTGCATATGATGTCTTGAGCAATTGTTTGTGTTTGTGGGTTTCAACATGCATTTGGGAGTCCCACTTGCATCAAGAACCCCATGAATGAATATGCACTTAATACCAATGTCAACGATAAAAAATAATTATAAATGAGAAAAAACAAATTTTCTATGTAAGTTTACTATTAAATTTGAATGATAAAATTTTTAATGGCTAACTAGCATGAAAACATTGGTCTACACCATTCCTTAATGTCAATAATTTTTTGTTTTTTTTTTTGAGGGACCCCAACATACTAGGTGAATGCATTCTTTTAGGGAACCATTTTAAGTGATTTTTCCTTTTGAGATCAAAGTTCTATCCCTTTTCAAAATAATGTCAAATCTAATTAAAGAGATTTATGTACTTGTAACAACTTTTTCATGTAAATCTTTTCTCATTAAATTGCAATTAACAAATGTTCAAAAATTGTAGATGCTCATGAGGTTGGTAACCATTGTCATAAGAAATCATAATTACAAGAGTAGATCCAAGGACACTAGTGGTTGTTAAAATTCATATCATAGTAAGTAAATTTTTCCCTTAAAACAATCTTAACCGCGCATTTAAAACTTCAATAAAATCACAGTCCTTAGCACAAGAACCTAAAAACACTCATAGCTAAAAATAAGAATAGAAAAAATTGTTGTCTCCTAAGCTAAAACTAAATCACACTCAAATATTGTTATTTTCATGTATTCTATTTTTAATTTAAATTATGTGCCCAAAATATATTTTAGAGACTAATAGAATCTTCTAGGATTTAAAAACAAAAAACAAAAAGAAAATAAAATAGAAGGCAAATCACATTATTTTAGTAATAGAATGAGAAGCCAACATGCCTTAACACTTCATGATAGCCCACAACAATGTAAGGCTTACTTTGTGGGTCCACAACCCTATATTTCCTTGTTAGAAATTGGGCCCACATTAGAGAACCAAAAGCCCTAAACTATTTTATTATGGGTTTCTAACTTCTTTAAGCTTTAAATGGAGTGACTAACATCAAGTTTTTGTGAGGAATGTGGTTTAAGATATAACTCTTAGAGTTAATAGCCTCTACTTAATATGTTGGTGCAAGAGATTTAAAGTGAATCTTCTAGTTGGTCATTTCCTTTAAAGATATGTTCTTACACTCTACCACAATGTTCTATTGAGAATTATATGGAGCTCTATATTAAATAAATCCCTTCTAAAGTATAAAACTACTCAAAATGATGGATTTACTTGTTTGTTTCTACATAAGTAATTTGGATTCCTAAAAAAGCTCAAATAACTTATCCTCTTGCCAAAGGAATTAAATCAATGTATATCTAGAAATTTCATCAATGAAGGTCAATGTGTATCCAACCTTGTTGAACAAGGGATTCAAAAATGCAATATATGTCACTTTGAATCAACTCTACTATTTGAGTAGCTAGCTCCGTGATCTTCCCTTGTTAAAATTTTCTTTAGAATATTTTCTTAGGATGCAACCCTAACAAACTCCATCAAAAATAGGGAGGGAAATTTTGTTGCGGATAAAATTGCTAACTATGGAGTTAATGATTATTTGGTATGGGATGGGAATGACCCCCTCCCCATTGAAGTCCTTTCAATTTTAAATCATGATATTCAATAACGTTGAGGAAAGGGGTTCCCGTCATTATTTGGTTTAGTCACATGTTTTTAATTATGTGGTATATCAAATCCATGTGTGATCCTCTAAATGGATTTTCCTTGCGGTTTAATCATGTGGCAAAGGTCTGTAAGGATCTACATTCAATATTAATAATTTCCTCCTATGACTTCACTTATCCCACACAGATTGTGGGTATTTGTAAATATTTCATTATCTCCATGCTTCTTATAATTCTTTGTAAATTATTGAAACTATTGTGGTTTCTCTATGTTGTTTCCATGGGTGGCAAAAGGAATCGAGCTGATTGATCTCTTGTGACTCTGCAAAGAGTAATAAGAAGTTTTGGGAGTTGTTGTAGGCTAGGGGTTTGATTCCCTATATGGAACATCTTCATGGGTTTGAATCAAAGGTGTCATAGGCCTTTGTAAAAGGTTGGAATAACAGAGTCTTGTAGATATTTGGGTTGGAATTCAATATCACGGAAGAATTCATCGCTAATATTATGAGTTTGGCTACTAAGGGAAGGAAAGTCTATAGGGATAAGGAGTCAAGTGCCGCTTTGGACATTTTCTTCAAACATGATGAAAGGACTCAATTGATGAGGGTGAAATGTGGTGGTTACGCTTACAACTCCATCAAGGCAATCTGGGGTGATGTGGTTGAAGAAATAATGAGGTATTTTACTCTTGATGACAACTTTTCAATTCTTTTTGGTTACCATTTTGTCCTATTGAACCATTTTAGGCATAGGAAAAGGGTTTTTTTCCCCTTTTATCTTCTTGCTTCTCTGGAAAATGGCATTTGTGATCACAAAAGAAACCCCAGGAACCCTGTGTTACATGAGGGATTAATCCTCCTTATAATGGACTATGCCAAGCCTTATACTGTCCCTAATAAACCTAAGATGATTTCTAAGGGCTACCATAAGAAAGTTGACCTGAAATATGAAACTAGGTTTGCCTCCGGTGGGTAAGAAATTGAATTTCAAGAGTGGTGTTCTTTCCTAGATAAGAAGAAAGTGGTGGAGTCTAATGCATGGGATAAGGATGTGGACTCCCCTATGTATGGGAGAAAGAGGAAGTTGTGCTTGAAGGAGGGTAATTTTTAGAAGAAGGTTAAGGGGAAAGCGAGCTTGATCTAGGAGGATATGATTAGTTCTAACTATGTTCCTAATAATGAGACTCTACAAGGTGAGGTTGGTTTGGAGAATGAGAAGGTGCATAAGTAGGTTGTGAATGTGGTTGATGAGATTAAGAGGTCAGTGTGTAAAATAAAGGTTCCTGAGGATGGTAATAAAGGGAAGGAGGTCTGCTTGAATGAGGCTACTAGAGCTTCTCTAGAGGAGGTGGTTGTTGACATGGATTGTTTTAATTGTAATAAAGAGGACTTTCCTAATATGCTTGGATTGGTGAAAGATAGTTCTCTTATTTTTTTAGGTTGTTAAAATGGTCTTTTAATGAACTGAACCTTACTAACGTAAAGGTTCATTCTCTAATAAATAATGTTAGGGTGTCCTCTTCCTCTAAGGAGCCTTCTATCCAAGACCAAGTTAATCAATTGGTGGATTCTTTGAAAATTGTCACTAATGAAATGTTAAAGATGAAGAACAAGTTTAAATTTAGAATTGTGGTACTTGAAGACAAAATGGAAAGAGCCTACTAGAATTTGGAAAAGGTAGTTAATGTTAGTAAGATCACAATGTGTAATGAAGCTGAGGGATTGTAGTTTATGAATGAGAAAGCTAAGCAATGGATGGGGGGTTCATTAGGTTTGAAAGAAGCTGCATGCGGTACGGTGGATTTCCCAAGTGCTTAGAATGATGGAAATAGTGAGAAGGGTCCTTGCACTCGAACTCGTAACAAGACCAAAAATAAGACTAGGATCCCTTTCAAAGAGGTTTCTGAAGTTATAAATATGCACCAAAAGATCATTGTTAGTGATTTGGAAGTGGCTGATATTTTGAAGAACCTATAGTTGCTTGTTGTTTTTGTCCCACTTTTTGGCTTGTTGTTGGCTTTTTTTCGCTGATGGTTGGTTGCTTCTTCTAGTTTTGCTTATCTTTTAAGTAGTGGTTATTTTTGTAATGGGTTTCAAGTCCCCTTCAAAACTTGCTTTACCTATAATAAAAAACAAACTCCATCAAAAAGAAAACTCAAGGT
>VDFB02056220.1:0-28778 GCA_007258455.2 Sequoia sempervirens | reverse complement strand
TCTTTAAACAAAACTTCAGAATGCCTTATAGGCTGATTTTTGAGCACCCACTCAAGGAGCACTAGCCCCTCATTTTGAGACACCCATCTCAACCATCAAATTATGTTTTGAACAATAATAGTGACTCAGAGGATTTCTCTGTTTTTAGTTAAGCACATATCTTTCTGCAGAGTTCATTCATACATTTCCATACAGACAAGGAATGATACTCTCAAAATTACAAAATCAACAACCCTTACAGTTTTCAACATAGGTATTTAATTACATGTCAAGTATGTCGGTTGTGAAGAAATCTTCAAAACGTTTTTCACCAGATCTTCAGATTCTCTTGCTGATTTTTGAATATAAAGCTGAATACTAACAGTTTGTCTATGATGATTAAAAATCAATAGTAACGCTTATCTAGAGAGTTGCAAATCATCCATTAAAACAAAAACGCAACTGCTCAAAGAGGAAACTCAATGAATATGCTTCCATGTAACAGTTCTGAGATTCGATTCAATCAATGATGTCAGCCTACAACTATATTTTGAAGTTTCCATAAATAGCCACAGAGTTTGAGATTTCGTTAACCATTCGCTGAGACACAAAAGACTTTCTCACCGAGACGCTCTTCTATTTCATTCACTATCACTATAGCCTTTTCTTTATTTGCTTTCACCGTGAGCCATCAGAGTTAGGAAAAACACATAACAAAAACATCATGTCTCATCGATAAGCTTCCTTAGAGTATTATTCATTCACTGAGACATCAGCAAGTCTTTCACCGAGATCTCCTTTAGTTTCATTCACTATCGCTGTGACCAAACGATATCGGTGAGACCTCTTGTATACTTCATAATGTTTTACTGAGAGTCACTTTTCACCCCATGTCACTGAGACAATACGAAGTCAGGGAGATGCTATATAGACTACCCCTTGTTTCACCAAAATTCCACATGATACACATTGGTCGCCGTGACACATGGTTTTTCTTGCTGACGAGACCAACTATACAATACATGTTGTAACTTCAAACCATTAGGGAGACATCTTGTAGATTGTTTCAATCATACCAAAACACCCCGAATTCACACCTGTTCGCCCAGACTTCTAAAATTTCCTACCAAAAGCAATTGTCCAACGGTGGTCGGTGTGACACTATGTCTTCGGAGAGACTACATACCAAAAACAACACTCTTGCCAATAGACTTCCACATGCATTAGTTGGTGAGACCAAGTGAAATCACCAAGAACTCAGCCCGATATCGCTCATTTTGGCCGAAGTTCTCAAAGATTTGTTCGGTGAGACTCCTCCCAAAAAAATAGATAAAACCTTTTGAGTACAAGTTGGTAAGACAAGAAAGACTCGCTATGACATTACCCTGAGGACGATTTCCTTTGTCGATATGCTCATTCTGAAGCGGGTCGGGGAGACATAATAAAAATTTCTAAGACCTCATCTTGACGGCTAAACTCATGCTGATAAAGATTTTTCTTTTGTCGCCAAGACCATGAACAATGTCACACCAAAAGCTGCTAGAATGTTAAATTCAATCGACATAACATTAGAAATTTCTTGCCGATAGGCAACTCAAACATTTCAAAGTGGATTGGGGAGAACCTTCCATACTCATGTCGATATGTGTAAGCCCGAAAGAGAAACATCCAAAACCTGTGATGTGCAAGGAGAACCATCCTGAGACAGATTATCAATGAGAACAAACTGACAGAGATTTTGTCATCAAGGACAAACTGGAAACACAATTGAGATTCAACAAACTCCCCCTTTGTCCTTGATGGAAAAACACCAAAGACTCTCCCCCTTTTTTCCTCAAGGCAAAGAAAAGATGAACACAATTGAGAGTCCAATCAAAACACCATGAGAAATAGCTTCCAAAAAAAAAAAAAATAGAGTGCAGCAACCAAGATTGTAGGAGAGCTATAAGTGAATCAAAACATATATCATGCTCCCCCTAAGCCAATGTATGAAAAATCAAAGAAGTAAATATTGAGAGATAACTCTCAATCGAAGTCTCAACCTTTCAAATAACTCTTTAGCTAAGGGCTTAGTAAAAATATCAGCCGCCTGATCTTGAAAGCCAACAAACTGTAAGCAAACTTCATTAGCCAAAACCTTTTCTTGAAGAAAGTGAAACTTGATAGCAATATGTTTAGTGCGAGAGTGCAAGACAATATTTTTGGAGATACTTATCGCAATTGTGTTATCACAGAGAATAGAAACATGTTTAGTAATTCCAATACCCATATCAGATAGAGTTTGACTCATCCAAAGAACATGAGTACAGCATGAAGTGGCAGCAATGTATTTTGCTTCAGCAGTAGAGAGAGAAATGGATTCTTGTTTCTTGTTGTGCCAAGCCACTAAACGATCACCAAGAAAGAATGCATCACCACTGGTGCTTTTCATATCATCCAAACAACCAGCCCAGACAGCATTAGTATATGCAATCAATGAAAAATCAGTGCTTCTAGGATACCAAAGGCCATAATTAAGAGTGCCTGAATATATTTAAAAATCCTTTTAACAGCAGTGACATGGGATTCTTTAGGTGATGCCTAAAACCATGCAACAGTGCAAACTACCTGCATAATGTCAAGTCTAGAGGCAGTTAAATATAACAGACTGCCAATCATTGATCTATATTCAGTTTGATTTGTATTAGGGGAATCATCAACCTTAGTAAGTTTGCATCCAGTAATCATTGGAGTGCTAACTAGATGGCATTCATCCATCTGAAATTTCTTAAGCATCTCTCTAGCATACTTGGTTTGATAAAGAAGTATTCCATTTTCACATTGAGAGATTTGAAAACCCAAGAAGAAATTTAATTCTCCTAATAATGACATTTCAAATTCAAATTCCATTAGCTGAAAGAATTTTTTACTTAATGTAACATTGTTGCAACCAAAGATAGTGTCATCAACGTAAATTTCAACAACCAGAATATCAGAACCTTTAGTTTGAACATAAAGGTTGCTATCTACACCTCCTCTAACAAAACCATTTGAAATAAAATGATTGTCAAGCCTAGAGTACTAAGCTCTAGGTGCTTGTTTTAAGCCATAGAGGGCCTTTTTCAATCTGTAAACATGATCAGGCTTATTTTTGCACATAAATCCTTCAGGTTGTTCAACATAGACCTCTTCATCTAAATAGCCATTTAAAAAAGCAGTTTTGACATCCATTTGATAAATGTTAAAATCTTTATAAATAGAATAAGCCAAGAATATTCTGATAGATTCTAATCTAGCAACGGGTGCAAAGGTTTCACCAAAATCAATACCTTCTTGTTGAGCATAGCCTTTGTAGAAAAATCTTGCTTTGTTGTGAATGGCATTACCATTTTCATCAAGTTTGTTTCTGTATATCCATTTTCCTCCAATGACATTCTTGTCATCTAGTCTTGGGACTAACTCTCAAGTCTGATTTTTCTCAATTTGATCAATTTCTTCTTGCATAGCATTAAGCCAACATGAGTCTGTGAGAGCTTCATTAAAGATTTTATGCTCAAACTGAGTAACTAGACAAAAAGCTATTTGTGCCTTTTCATCAGATTTTGCAGCCTTTCTTCTGGTTTGAACTCCTGCATTTTTATCCCCAATAATATGATCTTTGGGGTGATATTTAGTTAGAGCTTTTGATGCAACCTTTTCAGGACTTGTTGTTTCATTTCTAGGGCATGCTGACTCAGTTCCTTCTAAAATTATTTCTGGTTCAAGTTCTTCTTCCTCATTATCCTGCAAAGATTCAGCATACAAATGTGATCTCTCATCAAATTTTACATTAACAACTTCAACAATCTTGTTAAGCCTTTTTTTAAGGCATTTATAAGCTTTGTTGTGAGTTGAGTATCCCAAAAAGATACCCTCATCACTCTTTGATTGAAAACTCCCAAGGTTATCATCATCCTTTTTGATAAAACACTTCCAAAAATTTTAAAGTATTTGACAGAAGTAGTTCTTCCATACCACAGTTCATAAGGAGTGTGTTTAGATTTCACTCTAATCTACACTCTATTCAAAATGTATACAGCTGTATGAACAACTTCTTTCCAGTAGATATCAGGCAACTTAGCTTCATCTAACATTGTTCTAGCCATTTCTTTTACAGTTCTATTTTTATGTTCAACTACCCCGTTTTGTTGAGGTGTTTTTGTTGTAGCATATTGTCTTGTAATGCCATGCTATTCACAGTAATCAATAAACTCTTGAGAAGTGAACTCACCTCCTTTGTCAGATCGTAGACATTTAAGTTTCAAATCATATTCCTTCTCAACCAATTTATGAAAATATTTAAACCTTTCAAATGCTTCTTATTTGTGCTTAAGAAATGTGACCCAAACCATTCTAGTATAATCATCCACAAATAGCATAAAGTACCTTTCACCATTAATAGACCTTGTTCTGGTTGGTCCACATAAATCAATGTGCACAAGTTGTAAAGGTTTTGAGGAAGAATGTTCTTTTGTTTTGAAGCTGATTTTAGTTTGTTTACCACTTAGACAATCTTTGCACACATAATTTTCTGGCTTGTTAAGTATTGGTAAACCTCTAATATTTTGATTCTTACTTATTCTAACCAAATTTTCAAAGTTTATGTGTCCTAATCTTTTATGCCATAACCAACTTTCTTCAATTTGGCTCATTAAACATATACCTTGATTATTGTCATTGCTTGATGTGTCAAGAAGATTGTACACATTTCCTTTTGTCCTCCTTCTAGCTGCAATAGCCTTTCCTAGCTTGTTTTTAATCTCACATCCCTACAAAGTGAAAAGAACATGATAACCACTATCACATATTTGACTAACACTTAGAAGATTGTGCTTGAGACCTTTCGCATAGTACACATTATAGATAGGAGTGTCTTCATTCAGAAGAAGTGAACCTCTACCTTTAATTTGAATACCAAAGTTATCACCAAACATAACATATCCACCTACATAATCTTCAAGATTTACAAACTTATCCTTGTCGCCAGTCATATGTTTAGAACATCCACTATCCAGGACCCATAAGTCCTTTTTCTTGGAATGAAAATCTGTTTGAACCAACATAGTTTTCTTAATGTTGTTGACAGACTTAGGTTTCCAAACCTTTTTAAATTTTTGTTGTTTAGATTGCAGATCAGTTCTGCATTGTTTGACAAAATGTCCCAAAGCATTGCATTTAAAACATCTGATTTGTCTAACAAAACCATAATGTTGCATAAGACCAAACCTAGGATTCATAAGCCTGCAAGTGCTCACCTTATGGCCAAATTTGTTGCAGAAAAAACAATAACCATAGAAGAAAGGATTGACTCTGTATGAAGATCTATTACCTCTCAAAGACTGAACATGATCTTTACCAAATTCTGAGTGATTTGAACCTGAACCTTTGACTTCAGAAGAGGGGTTTTGTTTTGCATGGTCAATTGAGCATTCACCCTTTTCAAAACCAACACCAGTTTTATCTTTGTACATCTTCTGCTTGCTAAGCATCTCATTCAGTTTTAGAGTGCTTTCATATCTTTCAATTTCCTTCCTAAGACAAATTGCTTCTTGTTCTCGTTTTTGAATTTCTTGATCTTTGCAGCTTACAGTCTCTTGAAGACAGTCTTCAACTCTTTTTGCTTCTTCAAGCTGAGTTTTCAGAGAGATCATTTCTTGATCTGGTTTGTGTTCTTGAGCTAGGACTTGTTTTTTGAGTTTTCTGACCTCTTGTAAAGCACATTTCAGCTCACTTTCAAGATCTACTACACCTTCATCAGCGTCAAAGGTGTTAGAATCATTTTGCTGAGTAATTTCAGCCATGAATAGAGTTTCATCTTCTTCAGCTGATGAATCTTCAAACTCAATTTCAGATTCATCCTTACTAAACAGACTTTTCTTCTTTTTGAAATTGAAGTTTCGTTTAGGTTTGAAGGCCTTCTTCATAGGCTATTTTTCAGTTGTCTCATTGTCACAGATTTGATCATCATAGGGACACTTTGTAGCAAAGTGGCCTATTTTTCCACAGTTAAAACATTTAAAGGGAAGTTTTCCCTTATATTTTCCTGATCCCTTTTTAAATCTTCTAACAAAATGGGATTCTTTAGAATCAAACAACTCAGATTCATTGACTTCGAATTTTTCTTTCTTTTCAGTGTTAAAGGCAGTTTCTTTTCCTGTTAATTTTTTTTTGCTAGTTCTCATTTCATAGGCAGTAAGTATTCCTTGTAGGTTGTCTAAGGTAAGCTTATCAAAGTGTTTCTTTTCTTCTAGGGCTGAAACCTTAGATTTAAATTTGGATGGTAAGGTTCTAATAACCTTTGTGACCACATCAAATTCATTAACCTCTTGACCTAGACCTTTCATTGAATTGACAACTTCATCTACTCTTAGGAAATATTCAGCCACTTTTTCATCATCCTTCATTTTCAACTCCTCAAACTGATGTTTGAGTGTAATGATATTTGATAGTTTGACTTTCTCATTCCCTTGATATATAGTTTCAAGTTTTTCCCAGATTCCATGAGCAGATTTGCAATGCATGACTTTAATGAACACATCTTTAGTTAACCCACACAAGAGGGCATGCTTAGCTCTGGCATTTGTTTCATACTTCTTCTTTTCAATAGCATCAGTGGGAATAGTGGCTAGTACATTGTAATCTTCTAAAACAATGCACCAAACATCAACATCAAAAGAAACAAGAAAAGCTTCCATTCTAATTTTCCAGAACACATAATCAGTTCCATCAAATAATGGAGCTTTGGATACAAAGGCACCATCTTCAGAATGTGCCACTAAGAAAAGAAGCCAAGACCAAGATCAATCGAAGGTAATTAAACCTATCAGAGGACCCTAGGCTCTAATACCAATTGTTGGAGTTAAACTGACACTGAGAAGGGGGGCGAATCAGTGTTATAACAAATTTGACCAATTTTCATAAATTCAAAAACTATAGCACATATCAGATCTCAATATACTCTGATTAATGCATTCATGAGTTGAATGTAATCATTCATAAACAAAATTGAGAAAAGTAATAATCAAACAGTGAACTGAAATAATCAACAACATAGTAAAGCAAAGGAACTCAGAAGAACAAGAAGACTCCAGATTTTACCGAGTGGAAAACCCTCCTGGGGTATAAAAACCACTCCCTAAATGCCTTCCTGGCTTAATCTTTAAACAAAACTTCACAATGCCTTATAGGCTAATTTTTTAGCACCCACTCAAGGAGAACTAGCCCCTCATTTTGAGACACCCATTTCAAGGAGTACCAACCCCTCAAATTATGTTTTGAACAATAATAGTGACTCAGAGGATTTCTGTGTTTTCAGTTAAGCACATATCTTTCTGCAGAGTTCATTCATACATTTCCATACAGACAAGGAATGATACTCTCAGAATTACAAAATCAACAACCCTTACAGTTTTCAACACAGGTATTTAATTACATTTCAAGTATGTCGGTTGTGAAGAAATCTTCAAAACATTTTTCACCAGATCTTCATATTCTCTTGCTGATTTTTGAATATAAAGTTGAATACTGATAGTCTGTCGATGATGATTAAAAATAAATAGTAACGCTTATCCAAAGAGCTGCAAATCATCCATTAAAACAAAAACGCAACTGCTCAAAGAGGAAACTCAATGAATATGCTGCCATGTAACGGTTTTGAGATTTGATTCAATCAATGATGTCAGCCTGCAACTATATTTTGAAGTTTCCATAAACGGCCACAGAGTTTGAGATTTCATTAACCATTCGCTGAGACACAAGAGACTTTCTCACCGAGACACCCTTCTGTTTCATTCACTGTCACTATAGACTTTTCTTTATTTGCTTTTGCCGTGAGCCATCCGAGTTAGGAAGAACACATAACGAAAACATTGTGTCTCATCGATAGGCTTCCTTAGAGTATTATCATTCGCTGAGACATCAGCAAGTCTTTCACCGAGATCTCCTTTAGTTTCATTCACTATCGTTGTGACCAAATGATATCGGTGAGACCTATTGTATACTTCATAATGTTTTACCAAGAGTCACTTTTTACCCCGTGTCGCTGAGACAATACGAAGTCAGGGAGATGCTATATAGACTGCCCCTTGTTTCACCAAAATTCCACATGATACACATTGGTCGTCGTGACACATGGTTTTTCTTATCGACGAGACCAACTGTACAATACATGTCGCTGTAACTTTAAACCATTGGGGAGACATCTTGTAGATCGTTTCAGTCATACCGAAACACCCTGAATTCACACCTATTCACCTAGACTTCCAGAATGTCCTGCCGAAAGCAATTGTCCAATGGTGGTCCGTGTGACACTATGTCTTCGAAGAGACTACATACCTAAAACAACACTCTTTCCAATAGACTTCCACATGCATTAGTCGGTGAGACCAAGTGAAATGACCAAGACCTCAGCCTGATACCGCTCAATTTGGCCAAATTTCTCAAAGAGTTGTTCAGTGAGACTCCTCCCGAAAAAATAGATAAAACCTTTTGAGCAAAAGTTGGTAAGACAAGAAAGAATCGCTATGACATTACCTCGAGGATGATTTCCTTTGTCGATATGCTCATTCTGAAGTGGGTCAGGGAGACATAATAAAATTGCTAAGACCTCATCCCAATCACCAAACTCATGCCAATGAAGGTTTTTCTTCTATCGCCAAGACCATGAACAATGTCACATCGAAAGTTGCCAGAATGTTAAATTCAATCGACATAACATCAGAAATGTCTTGCCGATAGGTAACTTAGACATTTCAAAGTGGATCAAGGAGACCCTGCCATACTCATGCCGATATGTGTAAGCCCGAAAGAGAAACATCCAAAACCTATGATGTGCAAGGAGAACCATCCTGAGACAGATTATCAATGAGAACAAACTGACAGAGATTTTGTCATCAAGGACAAACTGTAAACACAACTAAGATTCAACAGTAAGGTCTTGGCGAAGGTCAAATGTCTTGCCAACTTGGTAAGACATGGTTGTTCGATGTGAGATCTTGGTGAAAGATGAATGTCTTGCCGACTATCAGGTACTTCAGTGAAACTTGAGGAGACTCAGTGAAACCTCTTGGCAAATGGTAAAGTCTTGCCAATAGAAAAGTTGAAATTGATGTGACTTGTGAGCATCAGTACGAGTCTTTCCAATGATAAATCTCTTATCGATAGTAATGCATTGTATGTCGGTGGTTTCGGTATGACTTGTGGCTTTCGTTATAACGTCTTATTGACTGTTGGGACTTACGCCGATATCGATATGAAGCCATTGAGCATTGGTGAGACACTTCTTGTGTCTCACCGACATGCGAACTCAGTTGAATGTTTTGTTGACCATTTTACTTTCCTATGTTGTGTCTCATAGACCAATCAGAGGAAGCGAATTTCAAATGGTTGACGGTTAGATTTTTACAACAGCTGCGACGCTAGAGCTGAACTGTATGCAAGGAAAAATCTACAATGGGATGCAAACTTTCTACGATGGGTAATGGCAGATAAGGATGAACAGAGGAAAAAAATTAGAATGTGGTAATATTTAAAGGATAGCATTATGAGTTCAAAAAAAGATAGAGAATCAAAGAGAGCATTTCTGTAACAGGAAGAATAGTGAATGAAGAAACTATAAAACTGATACCAGAGAGTTGTGTCTCTGCATTGTATGTAATTTATTGATTATTGAAATACAAAGAGATTTGACTTGGTGTGGTGGGTTTTTTCCCGAAAGGGTTTCCCACGTAAATCTAGTGTTAATTTTTCATTGAGTATTTTTTTCTGTTTCTGTAAATCTTTCATGTGTTTCTTAATTGATTGTAATTTGGAAATTAAAAGTATTGTATACTTACTTCCCTATGGTTATGACGTTAGGAAAGTTGCTTCCGCACCATTGCTTTCCTTACAGAAAAAGGGGTAGAAAGAGTGCCAAGACATATTTCCTTAAGTTTTGACTCATTTTGATAAATGCAAAAATTTGGAATGGGGAAGCTGGAGGGTCTGTCGCCATTTTGTAACAACAATGAGCACACGATGACCCACACACGACAACCTATAAGGAAATTCTTGCAAGCTCTAAATGCATGGAAAATTTGATCCAAACCCCTTTAGGCATGTGAAGACATTCATTTGATAGTTCCTAGATGATGAAAACTTGAATTTCGCACCCATTTTTGGAAATGTGGAGATCTGGCAGGAGGAAGCCAGAGGGTCACCACCCTTTTGAAAATGGTAATGAGCACACGGTGACCCACACACAGCGGCCTACAAGGAAAGTTCTAAAACAACCATGGAGGGATGGTGACCCACAAACGACCCACAAAGAAAGTTTTGAAATGGCCATGGAGGGACAACGACACACAAGGAAAGTTCTTAAATAGCCATAGAGGGATGACAACCCGCAAGGAAAGTTTTGAAACGACCATGGAGGGACGTCGGCTCATAATGAAATTTTGCAACTTCCTAGAACTCTATGAAACCTTGGTAATTCACTTAGGAGTCATAGGAACACCCCAAATCCATAGGCAACTTGTCCCCAAAGTCAAAAAATGAAGGAAAAAGAAAATCAAGTGATCAGGGACCAAGTCAATAGGAACAAGGAAAAAGGTTGAAAAAGGAAAGGGGGACTTTGTTTCTCTCTTAGATTTGAATGCCCCAAGTTAAAATGAAGGGTAAGGAGTAGTATTTATAGGCCAATTTCCATTAATGGCATGCATTGATTTCTTGGAATGACGGACCTAGGTTAGATGAGATGCAGGAACCCACACTTGTTTGGATGTTTGGTCAAGGCTCAGACAGAGAAACTAAGTGTGGATCCTGCCATGCGGGTGGAAGACAAGGGTCAATCGTTTCTTGGCAATGAAATGGAAGTGGAAACCTACACAAGCAGACTTGTAGTTACAGGTCCACAAGGCTTGGAGGACGTTGAGGAAAAATACCAAGGGAAACCCATAAGCCAAGTTCTGCAAAGGAAAAAGACTTAGTGAAATTTAGGTGGGTGAATTTGGTTAGGGGGAATTTGATTAGTTGAAGGAACATGACCAATTTGGGCTTGGAAATAGGGGTGTATAAAGTAAAGTAGGAGCAAAAAATGACCCATTAGGAGTGAAAAAAAGGGGTCCCTACCTTTGGTGGGGCATGTGTGCAAAACATGCACAAGACCTTCAAACCTAGGCATACAACTTCTTAAGATACAGACTATTGATTGGCTCCTAAAAGGATTCACCTTCAACATTGATAGTTGGTAAGTTCCCGATCCATAACTTGTTGTGACAACAAATGGAGCTAACCAGTTAGGCTCAAAATTTCCTTTATTGTCCTGATCTTGAACATTCTTCTGATTCTTCTTCAGAACAAGATCCCCTACCTGAAAAGACTCACTCTTGATCTTCTTGTTATAGCTCCATTTTTGTCAGTTTTGTTATGCTTTCAAATGATTAAGGTCATCAAGATGATGCTCATATAGGAATTGTAACTCATTCAGCCGAGATACCCTATACTCTTCATCAATGATAATATTCTATAGTGACACTGATAGTGAAGGAAGCTCAACCTCAATAGGTAGGATGGCTTATGATCTGTAGACCAAAGAGAAAGGGGTTGCACCTATTGGTGCATGGATGCTAGTTCGATAGGCCCATAGGGTAGGATTTAACTGAAGATTCCAACAATGGAAAGCTTCATTGATCATT
Organism: Sequoia sempervirens; assembly: GCA_007258455.2. Taxonomy (NCBI): domain Eukaryota; kingdom Viridiplantae; phylum Streptophyta; class Pinopsida; order Cupressales; family Cupressaceae; genus Sequoia; species Sequoia sempervirens. The sequence goes on along the minus strand of VDFB02056220.1, from coordinate 17,109 downwards.
TTCTTTAGGATTTTCAAAATGGTCTTGTTTGTAGCATATGATTGACCATTTCCCTAGGGGTAATATAGGTTAGATAATCGATGTTGGATGTTAACTTGGTGGCATAGCTCCTGTACATCCTGATTTTTGAAGGGTGTTCCATTATCTAAGATAAGAGTCTATAGAACACCATAATGACATATAAGGTAATTCAGGATAAAATTGGAGATTTTCTTCCCCATTATGTAAGTCATAGGGATGGCTTCAACCCACTTGTAAAATTATTTAGTGGCTATTATGATGAACTCTTTTCCATAAGATGAGGTGGGATTAATTTTACCTATGAGGTCAGCCCCTACTATGAGAAAGGTCAAGGTGTGACCATTAGTTGTAACTCTTGAGTTGGAGCATGAATAATATCTCCATTTATTGACACTAGACACACTTCTACATGTACTGATGAGCTTCTCATCTCATGGTTGGCCAATAATACCTCATCCTCAAAAAAATCTTAGCTAAATCCATATCACTAGAATGGGAACCACATATGTCATAATGCATTTATGTTAAGGAAGTCAAGGCTTCCTCTTGGTTAAGACATCATAGTAATGCCACCTTGATGCTTTTGTGGTATAAGGTATCACCTAGGATCATCAATCGGGATTCCTTTTCAACAAATGTCTTCTTAATGTTGGAGGTGATATCGGATGGGGGGGTACCTCTGCTAAGATAGGTGAATATAATGTGATACCATGGGGAACCAGGACCAACAATGACACACAAAAATTCATATTCATAGATTTCAAAAGTTGGTACAAGAGGTGTTTCTACCAATAATTCACATTGAAGGACATTATGTGGCATGTCTAACAATGATCTAATTGTCTTCATGACATCTACTTCTCAATTGTTCATGCATGGTATCTACTCAAAGGTTATGTCAATGAAAAAGTATTTAAGACTTTCTACCATCTTTTTATAAGGAGTGAGTTTGTCATCCTTAGTTTGGTAGTCATTATTGACCTGGTTCACAATCAGCTATGAGTCTCCATAGACCTTTAACTCTTGTATTTTCCATTGAACTACTATCCTTAACCTCATTATTAGAGCTTCATAGTCAACATTATTATTATTACATGAAAACGATAATCGGTATGACTTTGGAATGCAATAACCTTGAGGGGTGATAAAAAGAATACCTATCCCTAATCCATGTTGGTTAAATGATCCATCAAAGTAAAATTTCCACTAATCTAATGTATTGACAAGGAACACTGATTCATCAAGAAATTTAGATATCAAAGGATTCTCTATATAGATAGTTTCTTCTATCAGTTGGTCTGCAATCACTTGTCCTTTGATTTTCTTATGTTCCACATATTCTATGTTAAGTTCAATCAAGATCATTACCCATTTGGCCATTCACCCAATGAGTGTTACTTTTTATAATAGATATTTCAATGGGTTAGTCTTTGCTATAAGCTTGATTTGGTGTGAAAACATGTAATGTATGAACTTTTGTGACACAAAAAATACCACTAAGCATGCTTTCTCAATAGATGAGTAATTCATTTCATAGCCCACCAAGGTCCTACTAATGTAATTGATGGCTCTTTCCTTTCCCATTTCAACTTCTTAGGTTAAAAGAGTGCCTAGTGCTACTGATACTATTGAGATATACAGGATTAACGATTTGTTTGGTATCAACGGCATGAGTTGTTGAAAGGTGCAAGACAACTGAGAGGGGGGTGAATCATTTGTCACCAAACTCAAACACAAAACTTCAAACACTCATCAACTTCACAACCACTTAATTATGTTATTAAGTATGAACATGAAATGCAAATAACAAAAAGCAATAACAACACAAGAAACACTAGATTTACGTGGAAAACCCAATAAGGGAAAAACCACAGTGAGGATTAGCTCACAATATAAAATATTACCAAAACTAATTACAAAGAGGCTCATTACCCGGATATAAGGCTCACTACCTACATAAAGGATCATTGTCCAACAAGGAGGCTCACTACCTACATATACAAAAGATAACAAAAATATCCACCACTACAAGTTAAACATATCTGCAGCCAGATCAGAAGGATTGTAGACACCATCAGCTCACTACTTTCAGGAATCTAACACATTAAAGTACTACTAACTCAATTCACTTTCGTGCAAATTTTCTTCTCAAACTTGTGTCTTGATCAATAAAATTCATAACATCTCGACTTATATTTATACCATATTTAGCCTTAGAAAATTTCTCCAAGGTCGGGTACACATGCTTCATTCACAAAATTCAAATTAGGTTCGAAACTCAACATTCCCATGGTGGAAAGGAATCAGAGCGGACCAAACCAACACTTAACCAAGACCCAAAAAAAAATCTCAAATCAAACACACACTTCCTTAATTGATACTTAATCCTTCGTATGAAATGTAAACACTAGGTTGGCTAAACCAGAATGAAAACATAAATGAACTTTGAAGTACATGATTTTGCAACAAGAAGATCATATGTGGACCACAAAACAACTTCATCATACATGGGAACACATCTCGAATGCCTCCAAATACATCCGCAACAAATGCAACAACCTTCAAACTCAGAACACTTCTCACCAGTCCATCCAAACTACATAGATACACACAAAAACTCTAAAACACAACTTCCAGAGCACTAGACCATGAACATCTTTTCCAGAACATAGAGAACACCATTACAAGACATATTCTAGATCCACAAGACTTGAAACAAACAAATGGAGGACTATGGAGTAGACACATTTCTTCCAGTCACAGACAAACAACACTACCAAACAAGTTCACACACCAGTGAACACAACTTGCACTCTTCATCAAACCAAAAGCCACAAACCAGGATATATCACTGATAGATTCCCATAAAAAAAACTTTAGATCTGTACAAACATAGGATCAACACAGAAGAAATGTAGAGCACAAATTGGAGCACATTCTAAACACACACAACTCTGTCTTCTCAACAACACTTAGAAACTCATCATATCAACACATCTGCAACACTTATAAAGATAGCTCCATGTACTCACAATATCTCATCAGCATCTCAACTATACATGCACAACCTGCAACATAATGTATTGTATTGACATCAATGACAACATCAATGACAACGCAACAATACTTACTCATACTTGCAATAATCTCCCCCTTTGTCATCGATGGCAACACATGATGTGAAAAACCATCAAAGACAACAATACACATTCTCAATATTCTCTTTTCCTTTCAGCTTCTTTTTCTTTCCTCTTATTTTTTTCACATGACTCTATCTCTCTCCCCCTTTGACATCAATGGAAAAGAACAAAAAAATCTGATCACTCCCCCTTAAGAGTGCACCCACACAACTCGTAATGAAACAATGAAACTTTCTACTCTGCATGTGAAGTAGACCCATTCATCAATCTAGAAAAATGAGGAATCTGCAGAACCACTGGACTAATGCACTTCCATGTGCACCTAGTTCAAAGACAGAGGGCCAATGACTCCCAAATTCTCCCTAAGAAACTCAAAAGTATCCTTCAGAAGAGCCTTAGTAAATATGTCTGCAATCTAATCCTTTGTAGTCACATACTCCAATCTGACTTCATTCTCCAATACCTTCTCCCTCAAGAAATGATATTTGATAGATATATGTTTTGTTCTTGAATGCATTATCGAATTCTTTGAAATATTTATAACACTTGTATTATCATAGAAGATAGGTATCTGGCTCATCACATTTCACTCATATGTCCTTCAATGTTTGCTTCATCCACAAGACCTATGTGCAACAAGATGCCGCAATAATATACTCAACTTCTGCAGTGGATAAAGACACTGAATCGTATTTCTTGCTAAACCATGAAACCAATATTCCACAATGAAAGAAATCACCACCACTTGTACTCTTTTAGTCATCTACAAAACCAGCCCAATCTACATCAATGTAAGCACTTAAAGTGAAATTAGTATCCTTAGGATACCACAAGCCATAATATGGAGTGCCCTTAAGATATCTGAATATCCTCTTCACAGTTGTAACATGTGTTTCTTTCTATTTTGTTTGAAATATAGAAACCAAACATAATGCATGCATGATATCTAGTCTAATAGCAGTAAGATACAATAGTACACCAATCATAGATCTGTACTTTCTTTGATCAACTTTAGCAGATTCATCATCTTTACTCAGCTTGCATCCAGTCACCATAGGGGTACAGACCAGTTTGGAGTCATCCATTCCAAAATTCTTCAACAACTCTTTGACATATTTCAGTTGTGAAATGAATATCCCCTTATCAGTTTGATTTACTTGAAGTCCAAGGAAGAAATTCAACTCACCAATTAGTGACATGTCAAAATCTTTTTGAATCTCCTCTAAAAATATCTTACACATACCTTCATTTCCTCCAAAAATGATATCATCCACATACACAACTACTATCAACATTTTGTTTCCTTCAATCTTGAAATAAATATTGTTGTCTACAAAGCCTTTGCTAAACTTTTTTTGTGTCAAATACCTATCCAATCTTGCATACCATGCTCTAGGAGCTTGTCTCAGTCAATATAATGCCCTTTTCAACTTACAAACCATATCTGGTTTATCTAATAATTGAAATCCCTATGGTTGTTCAATCTACACCTCTTCTTCCTGTAGACACATAAAAATGTCCTCTTAATCATTTTTATCCATTGCATATTTTAATTGATCATCTACAAAATCATATCTCCATAAAACCATTAAAATATTATAAGCATTTTTATTCATAACCATAATCCATTTACATAATCATTCAGTCATTTATCCATTATTTATCCATTTGCATATTTCCTTATACATTTCATAAATATTTATCATTTCATTGATCATTAACATATTCATAAATAATTTAACCATTTCATAAATCATTCATTCAACCATTTCATTAATCATTAATCTATAATTGCTTAAATACATTCTTTACACATGCATAATAATTATACTTGTACAATAAATATTTTCATCCATCATCATATTCATATGCATATCTTTTAGAAATCCATTAATTCATCTATTTGCATAAATCATTTCACTTTGACCATTTGCATGATTATCCATTTGCATTAATCATTAAAATGCATTCATATATTTCATTAAATAATTTAAAATTCATAATTAAACTTCAATGAAATTAGTTCAAAATTGCACATTAAAATCCATAAATCAACTTCCATGAAATTAGCTCAAAATTGCACATTTTGAGCTTCCAAACATGAATCATGGCATAAATCACTCCACTCATTTCTCATTCTCATTTTCACATTATGCATTCATATATAAAAACCTCCTCCTCACTTTTTGGGATACAATTTTTTTTATTTCAAAACTTCAATTTCATTTTGATCACATCTGATTCTACACAACTTCTTGTGCTTTTGCTACAAAAATCTGAGAGCAAAGACAAGATATTGTGGAAAGGATAACAATGGAGTTTGATTTCTTTTGAATGCTCATGTTTTTAATTTTCATAGTTTTATTTTGTTTTACATGTGTGTTCATTTAAAAATGCTCCATTGATGTTATGTTGAAAAGTTTATTTGGATTTATAGTTTCAATTAGTTTTTCAATTTTTAATATGCACATTATAGAGAACCCAAAGCAAACACCTGGATGAATTTCTTTCACATTTTGCATGCACACTGATCTACAAAATAAAAAATTGAAAATAAAATTTGATATGATTTACATTTTGCATTAATTTCTTTGCATTTTATATGATCTACATTTTGCAGAGCATCAATTTCTGCACACCTACAACATATCGATTTCTTCACATTTGAATATGATATAAGTTTTGCAAGATCAACAACTCTAGATTTGATATGATATACATTGTCTCATTTTGTAGTTGAAAGGAAAAATCTGATATCAATTTCTTTGCATCGATTTACATTGTGAAATAATTTCAAAATGCAATAAAAACTTTAATTCAAACAAAAAAAATCACTAACATAATTTTAAAATGTATCACTTGCATGATTCAGTTTTCAGTGATTTATGAGCTTGTAGCACAAATCTTTGATTTGAATATTTGAATAATGAATAACAGCACCACAACATTTTACTCTACATTTTTTTTCATTGCTTTTATTGCACCCCTCCCTATTCAGCAAAACTTGTGGTCTTCAAATTCAATTAGAGTGCATTCATTCATTCTGACATTGGTTAAATCTTATCATAAATGTGGGTGCTAAATGTACTCCTCTTAAATGATGGTCTGACTTCATAATCTAGGCACTATTTGACTCCATGATATTCACTGATGTTTGGACTTAATTTTCTAAGTTAAATTTAAATTTAGATCAACTTTGGTAGATTTAATTTCAGATTAGATTAGATTTAATTTTAAATTAGACTAGATTTAGTTTATTTTAAATTAATGTAGTTTTGGTTAATTTTGCTAGATTAAATTTAGATTTTAATATATAATTTTTTTATTTTTCTAATTTCAATTAGAGTTAGATGTCTAAATCTCATTTACATTTAATTTTTTTTTAACTTTTAATTTAACTTTTTATATTTTAATTCAAATTTTAACTTTAATTTACCTTTTAGTCTTTACATTAGATTTAGCTTTTAATTTAGCTTTTAATTAGATTTAACTTTCTTTTAAATTTAGTTTTTACCCTTTAATTTAGATATAATTTCTAATTTAGATTTAGCTTTTTAAAAAAAAAAAATAGATTTGATTTCTAATTTAGACTTAATTTATAATGCAGATTTAATTTTAATTTTTAGTTTAGATTTAGATTTTTAGATTTAAATTTTAATTTAGATTTACTTTTTTAGATTAACTTTTAATTTAGATTAATTTTTAATTAAAATTCATTTTTAATTCTAGATTAATTTTTTAATTTTAGATTAATTTTAGATTAGTTTTTTTTATTTAGATTAACTTAGATTAGTTTTTAAGTTTAGATTAGTTTTTAATTTTAGATTAGTCTTTAATTTCATATTAGATTTTTTCTAATTTAGATTAATGTATTTTTTTCCTTCATAGCTTAATTGTTGATTTTGTGGCTAATCATTGATTTTCTCTTTACATGTTCACATGTTAGAGATTTGAAAAGTTAAAACATAAACACGCTTTTTCCGAAGACTAAAATTTTGAAACTACTAATGACATTTGATGGAGGACATTCGTCAAAGACTTGATTTTGAAATCGATTGCCTATTTAGATTAGATAACATTTCAATTGGTGCTTTAAAATAACCCAGGTTGTCGTGTTTGATCTGCTTACACATTATGTGTTAACTAATCTAGTATGTATGTATACTCTCCCCTTGTGCAATTGTGTTATCCTAGGTGATGAGAAATACACATTGGTCTCTCTTTTTTTTAGGAGAGGCTTCCCTTGGGATTTCATCACCTTAGGGTTTGACCTTGAGCTCATTTTCTGGTGGGCTATATCAAAGGGGGTGGAATGAAAGTTGTACCCCAAGGAGTGGATAGCATTGTTCGAAGCCAAGCCGCGAGACCCTTGGTCCACCAAGACTTGCTGGTGATGAGAGTGGGATTAGGCCTCCCAATTCTTAGGCTATTATAGACAGGCTCTCTATTAACAGATTCCCTTACTAGACACCTCTTGTTTTAGAAGCCAAAATCCTTCGATTTTCTTATGTAAGAGGTTGGACCTCTGAAGCCATCCCACATACTATTAGTTCTTAGTAGAGATGAAGAGTTTTTCATGGGAGATTCATGAGAACTCGAAGCTTGGTTCACCTAGAGAAGTGAGTGTCATGGAGGGGAGCTAATGTGGCCAATCTTCTAAGTCATCCGCTAAGAATAAGTGTGGACGTTTAATCCAAGTGGGAATCCAATGAATATTGTCCTTTCCAACCCTAGGATTATGCATGATTGTTTTCATCTTGAATCAAGAACAAACTAAAAAACATTATGTTTGCTTATTTCTTGCATGTGTGTTCAAAAATAAACCTCAAACAAACATCACACCTAATCATCCTACAACATCCTCACAACATCCCAAAACTTTCCGTAGATCCTTCCTAAACTTTCCAAGATCATTTATAATTCCCTTTCAAAAAACTCTCAAAGCCAAACATGTCTAACTGCTATCCTCGATATTCATCCCCGACCTATGAACGAAACTAAAGGATTGAATATTTTGACCATCATTTGAAAGAGCTTGAAAACAACTGGAATCTTGATATTTAAATGAAGTGATGCAATCATCTCGTGAAAATCCTTTATTGCCACCAAAAACTAAATCATCCATGTTTAATGTTTTTGAATTTTTGCAAAAGCTAAATGAGAAACCCAAATCTAAGTCATAAAACACAAATAATATTGAGCAATCCTACCATGTCATGCATCTATCTTCATCTCCCATAAGTCAAATCAAACCTCATGATTCTTTCACCCAAGTTAACGAATCTATCCAACCATCCTCTCCCATCATACCATCTGCATCCAATGATTCTTGTCAATCTCTTAGTCCAAATCATGCTAACATAGACTCACCTACACATCAAGATCAAATTATTCTTTCCACTCCATCCAATGATACCAAAAATCTCCAATTCTCTCCAATCTTTGACCAAGATCCTGTCTCTCAAGAATTTCATGATGATCCCCTTATCTCTTTTTGTTTCATCCCACATGATCCCCTTCCATCTCAAGAGAAAAGTATCCTTCCAAGTCCTCCTTCCGCCTCATCTAATGAATCCATACCATCTCATGATGTCATTAAATCCCAAGAGCATGATAGTTCTTCCATCATATCAAATGATGTCCTATCATCTACTAATCAAGATATGATTTCCACAAAATCTCAAGATTACCTTCCTCATCAAGATCAAGATATACCTCTATTCAAGGATACCATTTCTTTCTATGATGATGTTTATCCTTCTCATGCTCAAGATATGCATTTCATACCAAGTTATTTCATGATGATTCCATACCTAATGAAGAGCAAGCTACTCCATCTCCTCCACCTAATGATCCTTTTCCAAGTCAAAATCAAAGTACCCCATCATCCCATGTCAAGATCCTATCACCCATCCTAATTCCCCTCATGATCACAATCCTCCACAAGAGTTTATCACCACTATTCAAGCTATCCATGAGCCCCTTACCCATCAAATTGGTTCCCTCTCTTTTATCCAAGGTGGTTAACTCTAATATCTTGTTATTCCTTCCATATCACATCCACTTCATGATAGACTTGCATCTTGTTTCATAAATAATACATATCTCATTGGAAAATGAATGTGTCAAATTATGAACTACAAAGGTAGAGGATTAGGCCTTCATAAACAAGGTATCCTAGAACCCCTTTATATCTCAGAAAATTTGTATTATCATGTCCATGGTTATACACCTCAAAATCAAGACATTGGTACCCATCGTAAGTCTAGATTCTATCAAAATAAACCTAAGTATCCTAGTCCATCAAACCTTCCATCTATCCTAGGTCCTTATCCTAGTCCAACAAACATTCCATCTATCCTTGGTCCTTATCATCCAAACCCTTGTTCATCAACCCTTCTATCCATATTGGGGTCCTACATCCATCCATCTCCTATTCATCAAGAACAACAAAGGCACACATCCTTGATGCCCTCTCAAAATTCTACCTACATTAATTAATCCATAACACCTCCATATCATTCATCTCCATCCACCTATCCCATTGCTCTTGGAAGCAATTTGGGTTCCAAATGTCAACAACTTCCATATCAAAATCCACATATATCAAAGGATCAACATGTGTCCTCGAAGAGACATGCAAAAATAAAAGAAACTCTGATCCAAAGTCAAAAGAAAAAAATTCAAAGGACACAAAGGTCCATAAATCAAAAAGGAAAATTTCAAAGGCCACAAAGGCCCACAAATCAAAAAGAAAAATTTCAAAGGCCATAAAGGTCCATAAAGTAAAAAGAAAAATCTCAAAGTCCACAAAGGCCCACAAAGAAAAACTCAAAGTCAAAAGCTATGTGGATTCCTAAAAGTCTCATAGAAGTGATAAAATCTAAATTGGAATTCAAATTTGCTAATCCAAAAGCTTCCTCTAATCGTCCATCTAAAAACCTATCATCTTCAAACTCCATTTTTCCACCATCACTCCACCACCCTTCAAGGTGTGTACCAATGTTGATCTTTCCATCTTTTTTGTATAACCATCAACAAGCTTTCTAACCTCCTATAAATTATCCAACATCCATCCTCCATTATCCTCCTTTAATCCAAACCTTTGCATAAGTCCTTAGCTTCTTCCATCATACCATTAATCTACCAACGTTTATGAGTCCAATCCTCATTTCCATGGTTTATTAGAGAACATATTCGAGGGATATTAGTCATGGAACTTGATGCTTGAGTCCTTCCTACATCCCCCTATCATTCATATATTACATCTTCCATATTCATTTATCCTTATCCATATCCCATCTTCCATATTCCTCTTGCACTTTACAATTGGGGGAAAGTTCCATCCACCCTGTCATTCATATCCATTATCCTCTTTACATTCATCCTTTACCTTTCCACCTTTGATCTTGACAAGGTTAAGGATCTTATTGAATATCATACATCTTATCCTTTACACTTTATCCATATATTTCATACCATATCCTTTACCTTATCCATATTCCACCTTTCTATCTAAATACATCCTTTCTTCCCTTCCTTGATCTTGCTGAGGAATAGGGGAATAATACTTAGGTATTGTGTCCATATATTATCGAGTTGATCTTGATCATCCTATTCATTATCCTTATCCTTGCATTCTTCCATTTCATATCTTCTAGCTTATCAAAATCCATGTCTCGTTTACTTCCTTTGTTCTTGATGAGATTAGGGGAAAAATTATAAATGCATGCATTGGATTCCCTTTCATATCCTTATGTGCTCAAATTCCATTATAGTTCACATCCTTATCATTTATCCATATCTCTAGTGTGGATCATCATTTCCCTTTGCAACCTTGAATCTTATCATGCAAATCATATTTGAGCCTAGCTATAAAACATTATCCAATCCTCGTATCTTTTGTCAATCAGTCATCAACAATCATCAATATTATCATACTTAGAAGAATCAGTGATCCTAAGTACTTATGATCATCATTCCTTATGGAATTGATCATTCCTGGCATCTCAATCAATCAACCATTATCATCTTTTGACAAGAGATATGTTGCTTGTGTGACATGTTTTCAGTGAATCTTTCCTTTTGATCTATCAATTATCCATGGTTGCATTACCTCTACTATGAAAATATTATTCCTTCAATCAATCATCTATCACATTTCATCTCACTCCATCTTTAAAACTTCAAAAAACTCATAAAAATAATAAAATGTCCTAAAAAAATCCCTAAAAATCATAAAATGTCCTGAAAAAATCCCTAAAAAATCATAAAATGTCCTAAAAAAATCCCAAAAAAATTAAATATTCAAAAATCCAAAAAATCAAATATTTCAAAAAATTCAAAAAATCAAATATTTCAAAAATCCAAAAAATAATATTTCAAAACCCCAAAAATTAAATATTCTAAAAAAAAACCAAAAACATCACATAACTTAAAAAAAAAATTCAAAACTGTGACACTTTTAGATCGCCACACAACTTTGAACTTCAACAAAATCAAAACATGCCATGATTGGCAATCAAGCAAACATTACAACATACCTATCAATCCATCTTCCAGATCCAACCAAACACATAAACTATGACAAGAATCAATTCTACATTGAAGCATGATGCTTGTCTGTTTGTTGATCTTTTGATCGATTTATGATTTTATCTTTGGTGGCATGTATTTTAGCTTCTCAAGGATGTCTTAGACTAGAGAGGCGAGGATGGGCCATGTTCACTTGTTTGTTGTCTGTGGATTGTTTCTTATTTACAAGATGACTCGTCTTAAGAAATGGTTGTCTAAAATCATTAAGGACCTATGAGTCTATTGTGGATGAGAAAATTCCTTGTCTAATAGTGTCTTCCATGCAATAAGTAGTTAGGCCAGCTAAGGTCCTTATACCTAGATGCTTACACTTCACCACTACATAAAAATGCAAATAGTATTCAGGTCATCTAGATGTTCATGTTATCTAGGTGCTTATACTAATTTGTGACACAATAAGCTCCATGATTATAAAAAACTCTATAAAGAACACGAAGCTTCATCACTTCCATTTCATCATATCTCTTTTCATCTACCATTTCTCCCATTATCCATTTCCTTCATCATTTCATTTTCTTCATGCCATCCTTATCATCATCCTTAACAAGATATCCTTACGGCATGTATTAGTTAATCAATCATTTTTCTTTGAAACAAGACGACAAGTTGCATTGTCTCAAAGAGGGGCAAAATGTAGATGCATAAAAATATCCTCTTAATCATTTGTATCCATTGCATATTTTAATTGATCATCTACATAATCATATCTCCATAAAACCATTAAAATACTATTAGCATTTATTCATAACCATAATCCATTTACATAATCATTGAGTCATCTATCCATTATTTATCCATTTCATAAATATTTATCGTTTCATTGATCATCAACATATTCATAAATTATTTAACCATTTCATTAATCATTAATCTATAATCGCTTAAATACATTCATTACATATGCATAATCATTATACTTGTACATTAAATATTTCCATTCATCATCATATTCATATGCATATCTTTTATAAATCCATTAATTCATCCATTTGCATAAATCATTTCACTTTCACCATTTGCATGATTATCCATTTGTTAGGGTTAGAGATGGCAGATATCTAACAATTAAATGCAAATTTAAATAATAAACAGAGAAACTAAAACATACACAAAATAAATCATAACACAGAGAATTTAACGTGGTTCACCCAATCTGGGCTACATCTACCAAACCACAGCCATCCAATACTTTTATTATCCAGTGCAAAACCTATTACAATCTTGCAAATAATCGCATTTTTCCATCATACTATAACCCCCATCCCAACCCCTTTTAACAATCTTTTAGAAGCTTCCAGAATTAGGGTTTTACAAAGTCGGTTTTCTTTCTTTTTCAGAGATTTTTCTTTTTTCGCTGATGATGCGAAAAAATAGCAAAAAAAATTTTCTCAGGGGCTGCGCCCCGAACCCCCTCCTGGGGTCCGGTCCGGCCCTAGACCCTGGCGAGGACAACGGGCCAGAGTGTACAGTATACCATGGGCTATATAGTATAGCATGATCAGTTGCCACATACCAACAATCTCCCACTTGGAGACTGATCAGGCTCCACACCATTACAACCTCCCACTTGGAGACTGATCCTGGACAACACTGCTACACTTACAACTCCCACTAGAAATAATGAATTGGACCCTACTGCTTTGTTATACTTGAATTCAACCTTGAAGGCCAACCAAAGCTGAAGAGGAGCTCAGCTTCTCCCTTGGCACCGCCTTCGTAAACATATCCGCTGGATTGACATCTGTATGTATATTGTCCAGCTTGACCTGTCCATCTTCCAACACCGACCGAATAAAATGATATCTCATTTGTATGTGTTTTGTTTTAGAATGTAAGGCAGAATTCTTTGCAAGATGTATAGCACTCTGACTATCTGTAAATAAGTAATTTCCATCCTATTGTTTTCCTAACTCATCCATGAAAAGTTACAGCCATATCATCTCCTTTGCTGCCTCTGTTGCAACAACATACTCTGCCTCTGTGGTGGATAAAGCAACCACCTTTTGCAATCAAGAAATCCAACTCACTGCTGTCCCACCAACCTTAAATACATAACCTGTGGTACTTCGCCTGGTATCTATATCCCTTGCCAAATCTGAGTCAACATAGCCTTTTAAATCGCATTAGAGCTAAACACTTATTGATGTACCTCTGTAAATAATTCGAGAATCCATTTTAACAGATTCCAATGTCTAACCTGTGGGATGACCAAATATCTACTAAATAACCCTACAAAGATGTGCATTATTCCCTGCCCTCAGGTATACCATGCATTGGGAAACCGGCCACTTATAATGTAAAGTATATACCTTTGACATTTTTTTTCTCCCTTCGTGTCTTTGTATCAATATTATCCCGTTAGTCAATTTCAAATATGACTAGGCAATGTAAAAGGCCGACAAATTTTTGTACTCTCCATATGAAATCTCTGCAACACCTTTTCAACATAATTAGTCTGAGATAAAAATAATTTTCTGTTTTCCCTATCTCTATAAATTTTCATACCAAGGATTTGTTTTTCTGCCCCCAAATCTTTCATAGCAAAAGATTTTTCTAACTCTGTTTTAGCTCACTCTATGTGATCCTATAAGGACCTAAACTAAGCAAGCATGTCATCAACATATAAGCATAAAATAATGTGAAGGCCGCCATCCAACCTCTTAAATAAAACACAATGGTCGTAATTACACCGCCAGAGGCCTTCTGTCCATAAACTGCCAAATTTCAAATACCATTATCAGGTGCTTCTTGCTTCAAGCCATATAAGCTTTTCTTCAATTTGCACACTAGTTTCTCCTTACCTTTGACCTCAAATCCTTGTGGCTGTTCCATATATATTTCCTTTTCCAAATCACCATGGAGAAAGGCTATTTTAACATCAAATTGTTCTAAATGCAAATCTTCAACAGCCACAATACTTAAAACAATACGAATAGAATTCATTTTAACAACAAGAGAAAAAATCTCATTAAAATCAATACTCTTTTTCTGTGCAAATCCCTTTACAACTAACCTGGCTTTAAATCTTTTCTTACCTCCATCTTCCTCTTTCATCCCATAAACCCATTTATTTGGTAAATCCCTTTTACTTGCAGGCAACTTGCATAAGTCTCAAATCTGATTTTTCAGCAAGGAGTCAATTTCTTCTTTCTCATTCCATGTCTCTAATTTCAGGTGACACCTAAAAATGGTCCTACTGAGAATCTAATTGATTAAATACGACTTATTTGACACTTATCCAAATTATCTACTTAGTAAATAAATAGAAATATTTATTTATATTAAGTTCATTATTACCTCTTTCTATTTTCTCTTAATTAAATAAACAAAAATTAAAACTTTGTTTTATTTAATTATTATCATTTTCATCCTATTATTTCTCTCTTAATTAAATAAACAAAATTAAAAACTTTGTTTTATTTAAATCCTATTATTTCTCTCTTAATTAAATAAACAAAATTAAAAACTTTGTTTTATTTAATTATTATCATTATTACTTCTTTTACACTTCTATTATAAATTAAATACACAACTTAAATAATTTGTGTTATTTAATTACCTCATCACATTTCTTCTTAATTAAATAAAGATATTCTAAAATCTTTTATTTAATTATCATTCTCCTTTTGTTTTAATTTAATAAACAAACCCTATAGTTTGATTTATTAAATTATTCAATCCTCTTTTTGCTAAATTTAAATAAATTTAAACTATTTAAATTTATGCATAAATTTTATACCACTATTCACTCACCAATAAAATTAAATTTTCAAAATTTAATTAATGGCATTGTCATTCATGGGAAGAGCTTCGGGGACAAACCTGCAGGAAGTTCTCTCAACCACCTTCCACCCACCTTCCCTCTTATCTTCCTTGGTGTTTTCATGGGGAGAAACCATCCTCCATGATCAGCTCCATCTTCTCATCCCATGCCCTTCAATTCTCCAGATTGAATCACAGCCCCTTATCTTGTATCCCTATGCAATTGTGCTACCGTGAAAGCTATAAATACAGCTCTTGGGCTATAGGAAATGGATCCCAACTTATGTAATCTTACTCTGCAGGTTTCCAAAGCATCCAACATTCATCCAGCATCTCCAGCATTTAGCATTCAATCAAACATCCATCCAGCATCTCAATTATGGCAGTTTACAGTAGTTTCCTTCTTAGAAGCTTTGTTGTAGAATCATTCTAGTTGCATAGTTAATCATATTAGAATAGAATAGCTTAATTCTCATTCTCTAAGTGTCATTTCAATAGTTTAATTAGCTTCTAAATCTGAGAGTTAAGTAGATTAGAGAGATCTTTAGAGTTAGAGAGCAATATGATAGATTTCTGAAGATTTGTAGTTTAAATTAGTTTAAATTCTTTAAATCTTAGATGTAATGTCCTATTTAGAAGCGCAAATGCATGTTTAACTTGTTTTCCCCATTCTACCGCTTACAAATTGGCGCCCACTATGGGGCATAACCCCATATTTTGATTAATTTTTGAGAAAAGTGTTCTACAGGTATCGGCGTGATAGTTTTCGCGGAACCGTGATTTTTTACAGCACGCCGGGTTTTTGTTACAATGCTCCAGGTTTCTGTTACAGCACGTCGGGTTTCTGTTATAGCGTGCCGAGTTACTGTTCCAGCGTGCCACTTCACTGTTTCAGCGTGCCACTTCACTGTCTTTAAAATCACTTTCTTTTTATTTGGATCTGACGCGTCCGCGGCCAGATTTTGTTTTTGTCTAATTTTGGATAAAATTTATCAATCCTAGGATAGAAATGGATAAAATTTATCAATCCTAGGATAGAAATGGATAAAAATTAATCAATCCTAGGATAGAAACTTCACATTTTTTTTGGGATTAAAATTGAAACATCATGCTTTTTATGGAGCAATATCTCCATATAGATTAGATCATTTGTCTTTTGGGGTTTTAAAAGTGAACAATTTCTCTGCTGTGATTGGGTGATAGGTTTATGCTCTCCCCTTTACTGGGTGCATCAGAATACCAGAATCACTATAATTTATGCATTTAAAAGCTTTTTAAAACCTTTAGACAGGCCTGCCGTAGTGGAAAAAATTACTCACCCTACGGGAACGACCTGAGTGGGAACAGCCAAAAGCCATGGCATTCCAAACCACTTAAAAATTTATGTGAATTTGGGGAAACCCTCTTTCAACGGAAGTGTGTAGGATAACCATCCCTAAAATCTTTGTTCTAAAGATTGGGAGGTCTCTCAAGGGAGTTTATCCATTTGCTGCTCTAAACAGAAACCCTATCTAAGAACCTAGAACTAGAAGCACACTTGTCAGTTTCTAAACATTGTAATACTCGGCGATGCAGGGGCGGGGAAGAATCT
>VDFB02056219.1:0-21794 GCA_007258455.2 Sequoia sempervirens | reverse complement strand
AGCACCCACTCCCTCTCTATTTTCTTGAAGTATTTTGATAGGTAGTGTTGATAGGGATTTTGTGTTGAGTCTATAAGTATAAATAAGGTCCTAAGTGACCATTTTGTGATCCTTAGTCAACTTTGAAAGGCCATTGTATTCACTTTGTAATGAATGTAAATCAAATGGAAAGGAGTGTCAAAGTTGTCAAGGTGGTGTCAAGATAGGTATTAGGTAGTTTTCTTGCACAAGTCATGGTTCTTAAATGAATAAGGTCTCATTATACCCATTGAAATAGTTTAGGTGCTTAGAAGGGTCAAACAAGCAAACATTGCAAAATGTATAATGAAGTTGTTATTAGAAGCATGTAATAGCGGAATTAAGAACTCCAATCGTTATAAGTATTTCAAATTTCAGTTGGAGGATAGTTGGTCGTTGATTGGAGAAGAGAAACCTCTAAAAATGGCATGGTAATATGTTTGTAAAGTTGGCTTGAAAAGATTTGAAAAAACAATAAGAAATATCTTTGGTTTTTGTTCATTTTTCTGAGTTTTTCTCATTCTTGTAGAACTGCATGAGCCCGTACAACCAAAATTGGAAATGTAAGCATTCACATTTTGTATGAGAGTGTATTAGCATCCTTTTACATTGCTATTGAGAGAATTTAAAAGAGTTTTGTTGAAGAAAACATTATTTTCACTGTGACTGATCGAGAGCACCCTGTTTAAGGGTTTGTGATAAAAAATCATGCATTAAAGGGCCCTTACACCTTTTGTATCTATTGTAGCTAGTGTAATGGACCCTTTATAGACTAAAAATGTTGTAAGATGCATGAATAGGGTTGTAGGGGAGGAACAAGGGAGATAGAGTTTTGTTTTGATGATCTTGAAGAAAAAATACTTGAAAAAAGAGTCTCCACCCTAGGGTTTGAAGAAATATCTGAGATTTTAGAACTTTCTTTGATTTTTAAGCATATTGGAGTCTAATGGCAGGTGCTTAGGTCGGTGCAAAGCACCTAGAAATTCAGAAGTGGCCATTTTTAGTAAGGGTATGTGGTTGACGACTATTTTTTTCCCCAAAATTTATTAAACGAAAAGGGTTTCTAAAGGATATTCTCAGCTTTCCATCAATATAAATTATGCTTTACCTTGAATTTAATAAATAATTACTATTCATTTTCTATTTGTATTACAACAAAAGTCCTGATTGATAGGACAATTGAAAAATATCTATAGCTTTCAATGGTATCACATTTTGGAATCTGAGAAAATGTGTCAAATTCTATGCTTCACATAATTATAGGATTAAAAGAAGAAATAAATTTAAATGAAGTTTTGAACAAGTTAAGGTGGTTAGACATAAACGCTTTTTATTTTTAAAAGTTGTAATAAAAAATTCATAATAATTATTTACTTGAAAAAAAATTACAAAAAAATATGCATCACATTGGGACATGAGTCCTCACAGATATCTAAAAAATATTGTAAAAATATTATCATTTCATTGTCATTAGGGTGGTCGGACAGATACCTACTTCTTTATTTTTTCCTGAAATTTAAGTACTATTGCATTGAAATTCAAATTTCACCAAATAGATTTTTTTTTTAATAAACCTGCAGTTTAGAAACTACATTCAATTTTCTTTCTACAAATTCTATTCTACATATTTTGAAATAGTATAGATAACTTATTCAAATCTTTGATGCCAAGTTGCCTAATCCTATTTTTCTCTAAATTTTACTACCTTGCTGGGCCTTTTTCTCGATGATGATCCTCCGCACACACCTTAAACCCTTAAATTGTGCACAAACTAAAGGTTTTGGATTGATTGAATTAGGAAATACAAGGGGAATATAATTATGGAATCTATGTTTTCTTGGCATTTTATTTTCTGCCCCAATGATTCAGGGGTCTATGTTGAGTTTGAAGGTATGTTGCTTTGGAAATTTGGGCTAATTGAGAAGCCTTTTCAAGGGTAGGTGTATTGGAAGTCTATGTTGGTCCAAAGGACTTGTGGGTGAGTTTGTGATATGTGTTGTAACTCTGTTAAGGGTATCTGAAACCATCAAGAGTTAGCTTGGTGATTTGGAAAGTTTTGGAGTAAAAGGTCAAAAACAAGCGTTGCACTGCTACTAGGAGTCAAGCAATTAAAGTGTGAAAACATGCATCTATTTCTTACTAAACTTTTAGAGTTGTTTAGAATGTTCAAATAACTAGTTTTAAATTTTTTTAGATGCCTCTTGAAGGAAAGTTGACAAATGGTTTGTGATTGTGCTCTAGGGTTTGCATCAGCAGATTTATCAAAGAAATAGCTGTTGAAAGGTGGTCAACAATTCAACCCTATTCAAGTCAACTAAACCCTAATTGAAGCTTGGAGAAAACATTGGGCCCATTTTCTCTAGATTTAGTTCCGTCAACCCGACAAGAAGACAAGTGTAGATATGGACCCACAAAGTTGACCCCTCAATCTATATATATTTTGGGTGAGGAATTGTTTTCCCATCGGCAAATGAGTCACACTACGAGGTTGGAAAATTTGTTTTCATTAGAAACCAATTTCAACAAAGTTTACTAGAAGCAAGATCACATCAATGGCAAATGAGTCCCACTAGTCATCAACAATGATTTTTTTCATATTCCAGAACCTTCTAGCATCAGCATTTGATCTCAAAGTGTAGTTTGTTCAGTCTCATTCAATTTTGTTTTCATTTGTGCATGTTTCTAGTTCATTTCTGCATATCACACTGTGGTTTCAAACACTTCATATATTTTAGGTTTTGCATAATTAATAAATCAATTTCATTATTTTTTTGCATCTAGATCATTGCACTTATGCTTAATTTCATCATACTTAAATTAGTTCAAGTGAACCACCTTAGTTTCTGGACTATCTCTCTCCTTTTAGGTGAAAAGCCCTAAGAGAGCAAGAGAGTACATAGCCCACAAAAATTGATGGTTCAATTATCAAGTTCTTAATTTTTTTTATTTGAGTACATTTTTCATTTATTTTAATTATTTATTAGTACTAATTTTATTAATTTGGGACAGTGGTACAAAAAAAGGTTCCATTTTCTCATGATTGTTGTAGTTATAAGAGAATATTTAATAACTAGTTTAAATTTTAACCTTAAGAGATCGAGATTTAATTTTTAACATTTATGTTTAGTTGCACCTTTATAATTATCAATAGTTAGAATATTTTTTTTTTTTTGTTCATCTATAGGGTTAAATGTTAAGGTTCATTGCTTAGGGTTTACATATTAAGGTTCATAATCTAAATGTTTAACTTTCAAATTTTAAGGTTTATTGTTTATGTTTCATGGTTTAAAATTATGCTTTACAATTCATGATCCGTATATTAGGATTCAAGGATCACTATGGAAGGATTAGGCTAGGTGAATAGGGTTCAAAATTTATCATTCATACTTTAAGGCTTGGGATTAAAAATCTCGTGTATAGCATTTGATGTTTAGTGTTCAATGATTAGGGTTCAACATCATGTTTTTATGGTTCTATACTAATGATTCATATGTATAATATTTTTATTTTAATTGTAATGTAGAAAAAATCATTTCTTTCTTGATTTAGGGAATAATTGATGATAAATTAGACTTAATGAGGCCTTGATTTGGTGTTGTGGGGTGTTTTTCACATCCACACTAGGTCTTGGACCCTTTCAAATGCATTTAGTGATGTCTTGCAAAGGTGTTGTAAAATACTTTCATGCCTCTCTAGACTAAACAGACCCATTTATCCCTAATTCAACATTATAAAATGTATTCAATTGCATCTTCACATCAATCTAGAAGGCTTGTAAAATAAACTTAATGCTAATCTAGTGTTATAATGTGTCCTACACATTCACATTGGATGTTGTGACTTCCTAGGATAAGTGGACCTCATTTTAGTGTTATAAAGTGTATTTAATCACACTTTCATATTGAATTTTGTGTCCAAAGCCCTAATTACTCTTTACATAATCACTAATAGGCCCCTATGACCCCATATTGTGCATCCAGAGGCAATATCTAATGAAATACCTGACAAAGTCATCATATTAACCTTATTTTCTTACTTCCTAGCAACCTAGATAGCAAATGGGCCCTTCTGGGACTAATTCACACTGTGGCCTCATCACCTCAAGTAGGGTGGGATTGATTCAATCTAAGGTGGCTAATGAGTCCCATTTGGGCCATTTTTTGACTTTTGAGCTAAATTTTTGGAAGTTGTTTTTTTTTCATAGTCGGCCTTAGGATCAAATTAACATGTAAATAAGGTGAATTGCCTATAAAATATTCCCTAAACCCTAATTTTTTTATCTTGTAAACTCATTCACATCTCTTTATCATTCATTCATCATCTATCTCTAATGTAAGTCAGTTAGGGTTTCATCAAAGATTCTAGCCTAATAATTTTATTTTCATCCATTTCTCTTGCAATTTGTATTCATTTCTAGTTCATTTTTGCATATCACAATGTGTGTTCCAACAAGTTGCATTTCAATAGTTTTCACTTAATAATCAATAGCTTTTACTATTTTATTGCATCTAGATCATTGCATTTAGACTTATTGCATTTTGTCATAATTACATCATAAACATCTTTAGTTTATGAACCACCACAATTTTGGGGTTCATCTTCTCTTTTAGGGTGGGAAAATCCTAAGAGTGCAAGTGAGATGTACATAGAAAATAAAATATTGATTCATTTTTGGTAAACCTACTTAAATTTTGAACACATTCTTTGTCTCCGATTCTGAGTCCCACATCATAGATCTAGCTTTGCATTGACCTTGCATTAGGGTGTGCAGAATTAATTTGTATGTTATTTGTCAAATTTTGCATTCACAGAAAAGTGCATTTAGGTTGCATTTTTGGCATCTACACTCATTTAAATTTTCTAAAATTTTGCATTTTCATCTTAGGTCCGCATCTTACAGCCCAACAAACTTCAAAATCTATCAAAAACATTTGAAAATTCTAAAACCAATCCCTCACTGGGACTCATTCGCCACCTTGGGAAAATCATTCCCTTTTCACCCCTGAAACTGCCTTTTATAGTTATGAAAACCCTATTTTTATGCTTCTGTTTGGTGCCATTACCTAACTATATCAGTTGGCTGAGTTTTTGTAACATGCATTTCATTAGATCTAGCCTAAATTAGCTCATTTCACACAAGGTTTAAATTTCAAGTTTTCACTCCCATTTTGTTACATAGCATAATCAATCAATTGTCATCCTTAAAATCTAAAAATTTGCATTCCTCTTTTGCATGATTGCTTTGGCATAGTTACATTTCAAGTTTGTAGAATAATAATTACATCAAGTCTTCTTTACACAAATCTATAATTAATATCATATTTCATGTTTTATTTTTAGATCTTATTGCTTGTTGTAAGAGAGTTTTGTTAAGTGCATATGAATATGAGGTCCTTTCCCCTCTCTTTTTGTTCATCATTGATCCCTCTCCTAATTTCCCTTCTATGGATGAGGTTCATCTAGTGAAATAAACCTTGGATAATTATAACAATTAAATTTGTTCTTCTCCTATTATCTCTCACATTTGTGAAGTAGATATTATAGTGCTAGAAGAAACAATTGATGAGAGTTTTGACAATATGAGTTGTTTCTCTCCTCTTACCTCTCCTATGAGACATAACATTACTAAAGAAGGGGACATCACAGTAAGTAATCATGACGATCACACAACATAACAAGAAGATGAAATCATAGAAACATTTCTAGACATTACCTTACTTAGTCTCCATAATCATGATAATCAAACTTGTTCCTCTCCTAATATCCCTCCTTGATGCACAAAGGATAGGTTGGTTTTAGAAGATATACCTATTCAAGATCATGAGAATATTGCCCCTCCCTTCCCTAATGTCCCTACCCTATGGGAAGATCTATTTGGAAATCATAATGGTCCTTCTCTTAATGCCTCCCCACTTGTGATGAAGCTACTTTGCAAATTTCAACCTTAGATGAACATATTAAAAGCTCTCCTAGTAGGGTAGATAATATGGAACAAGAGAATGAGGCCTTACATAGAATGAATGATCAAATAGAGTCTTCCTCTAATTTCCCCACTATTAATAATCAAACAGATTGAACCATTAATAACTCTCTTAATTGCAACAAATTGATTTTGGATGAACCAAGCCTTAATTGTCAAGAACATGTGGTTTTTTGTTCTCCTAAGAAATCTCCTTCTAGGGAGGATATTATGATCCAAGACAAAGATAAAATTGATAATAATGATCTATTATGCCCTTACATGACAATGAAAATCCCATGTTAGACTCTCATTCACCAGGGGGTGTTAATATTATTCAACCTCAACTCATCCTTTATCCATCATCACACCAACCTTCATCTCAACACAAACTAGAAATCACCCTCTACCCACCTCATAATAATGTGTCACAGCAATCAAGTCATACTACCGTTGCTCATACATATCACACTAGAAATAATCCACAACCACAACAACCCATACCAACACCCTTACCTTTTCCAAATCCCATTTTTCCTAGAGATCCTTGATCAAATGCACACATTCTGGAGTGCAATCTTGTTGAACAACTAAAGAGTACTCCTGCAAGATATCCTTATGGGATCTTATTCAAGAACCCCCTCACTATGACAACATGATCCAAGCAACCTTGCAACAAGTTCTTGTCCCTTCTAATGCGCAACCAACTGACATAGCTTAATTACATCATTTACTTAAATAAACAATGAGACACATTGTTTTCCAACACAAAGTGAACTCCCCTCTTGATGTGCAAAATCAAACCGATCCTTCATGATCATAATGCAATACAAATGAAAAGGGATAAAGAGAACTCTTGTAGATATCGATTTTTCCCTTAATGTGTGTAGTGTAAGCCTTTTGGATAGGCTTGGCATTGATCAATCGACCATTCAAATTGATTCTTTAGGGCTTTGATAATGTCAAAAATAAACTACTTGAGGTGATCATTTTACCTCTTATAGTTAGATTGGTCACTTTGAATACACACCAATGTTAGGCCTTTTTTCTAATCTTATCTTAAATGGGACCATGGATTCATATTACAATGAAAGGTGTTCCTTCCACTCTTAAGTAAAAATTAAATACATTTACAGCAAAGTATACACACTTGAATTGATCTAGTATTAACAAATAAATATTTGTCTAAGTAGATGGATATGTGTTAACATTCATTGTTTAAGGTTAAAGGGTTAATGTGTAAGGTTCACTATTTAGGGTTTAAAGATCATGCTTAGAGCCCAGAGTTCACATTAAACATACACATTGCAGTATCATGGGACTTAAAATTTAATTTTTAGAATTAATATTTAATGCTTCATATTTAGTCCGAATCTTTTAGCATTTAGATTTATTGTTTATTTGTGTATTATATTGATCTTTAAAGATCATTATTTATATCTAATAATGTAAGGCATAATGGTATATTCACAATTTATAGTTAAAGTTTGATCTATGTTTTAGGGTTTGAGGTTCTTGGTGCTAGGTTTAGAATTCATAATTTGGTTGTTATAATTTATAATTTAAATCTAGTGCTTAAACCTTCAAGCTTCATGACCTATCGCTAAATAATCAAGCATCTATACTTTGAGTTTATGGTTTAGGGCCTAGATAGGGATAGAGTAAGATGAAGAAGAGGGAGA
Source organism: Sequoia sempervirens (assembly GCA_007258455.2). Taxonomy (NCBI): domain Eukaryota; kingdom Viridiplantae; phylum Streptophyta; class Pinopsida; order Cupressales; family Cupressaceae; genus Sequoia; species Sequoia sempervirens. Next base: position 14,135 of record VDFB02056219.1, on the reverse strand, counting down.
GAGAATTAGGCAAAGAGGGACAAAGAAAAGGGGTAAGAGATATATATTAGGTTCAAATATCTGATCCTCATGGAGTAGGGAGAGATTGACATAGAAAGAGAAAAAAAGAGAGTTAAAGATTCAAGGCCTAGGGTTTACTTTATTATATTTTAAGGTTTATAGTTTAAAATATAAGGTATAGGGTTCACATTCAAGGTTTAGTATTTATTAGATATGTGTAGGATCATGATGGGCCAAAAGTGGCAATATGATGGGTATCTAGCTGATGACTATTTTTTACCCAAAATTGATGAAATGAAAAGGGTTTTTAAAGGAGATTATCAGCTTTCCACTGATATAAATTATGCTTTACTTTGAATTCAATAAGTAATTATTATTAATTTTCTATTCAAATTATGACTTCAGAAGTTTTGATTGCTAGGATGATTGAAAACATCTATAACTTCGAACAATATCACATTGTTTGAATCAAAGGTATGTGTCACATTCTATACTTTGTGTCTTATCTGATTAAAAAACAAAATTGAATTTCATGAAGTTTTGGCCAAGTTAGAATTAGTCAAACATCACGAGGTTTTTGTATTTTTAAAAATGTTGTAATAAAGATTCATAACTAATTATTTAATTGGAAAAAATTACAAAAAATATGCATGAGAGTGGGAATGGAGTCACTACTTTATATCTAAAATATTATAAAAAATATTGTCATTTTATTGTAGTTAGGGTGGTTAGACAAACACCTAATTCTTAGTTTTTCCTTAAAATTTAGAAAGTACCACTACATTTGAAATTTCAAATTTTTTCACCAAATAGATTTTTTTCTTACACAAGCCTAGTAGTTTAGAAACTACATTCAATTCTTACATATTTTTTGAAATAATATAGGTAATTATTTAATTTTTTACATCAACTTACCTAACTTTTTTTTTTTTTTTTTTTCTAAATTTTTGCCACTTAAGTGCCTATTTTTCATGATGATCCTACACATACCCTATTGTTTATTACTCGGGGGTTTATGTTTTTATTTTTTTGCATAATGTTTAGATTTTACTATCGATGATGAAATACTTAATCATCTTGACATTGAAATTCTATATTAGGGATAGATATTCTAATTTTAGGATTGAGGGCTTAAATATAGAGTGACTAAGAGATAGAGGGATACATGAGAAAATAGATAGATAATGAGGAAATGGATCTATATATTTCAATTGTTTTTTCATTTAAGGATAAATAGGGAGAGAAGAATAGAAAGATAGAAAGAGATACATACAAATAGTTTAATGGTTACATACTAGGGTTCATTAATTAGGGTTTAAGGTTTAGAGTTTAACATATGAGATTAAGGTTTCAAATTTAATGTTTAGCATTCATCATTTGGTATTTATCATTTAGTTTTTAGATTTATTACATAATATTTAATTTTCACAATATTGGGCTAAGACTCAAGAAATTTGACTTTGAACTTATGGATCAAGGCTCACTATTAAAGGTCTAAATTTTAAGGATTAGGTAGTGAGGGAGAAATGGAGATAATTTGAGACAGGGAGATGGTGGGAGAGGGAGAGATATTTATAGGGGTAGATTAATATAGAGGTTTCATTACTTTTAGCATTTAAAAAAATTAGGTAGAGAGATTGATAGAATCAAGAAAGAGATAAATTAAAGAGAGCTAAAGGGCTAAGTCCTATGGTTTAGGTTTCATATTGAAAACTTATAATTCATCATTTGGTAGTTATTTTTTATGTTTTCAATTTAAGGCATAATATTTAGCATTCATGTCCTAAGGATAAGGAATCAAGGATATTGACTTAGTACTTGAGGCTTACAGATTACTATTCATGGTTTTGGGTTTAAGTTGTAAGTATGGAGAGAGGGAGGGAGGGAGAGAGATCTAGAAGGTTCAATGTATTTAGCATTTAGGTAGAAGTAGAGATATATATAAAGAAAGAGAATGAGAGATAAATAAAGATATAGTCCAAGGGTCGAGGTCTATAGTTAATTAATGAGGATTTAAAGTTTGATTTTAAGGTTTAGGGTTTAAATTAAATATTTAATGTTCATAATCTCACAGTTAGGGTTAAGATTTTAAATTGAGTGCAAGAGAGACTTAATTTAATAATAAGTATGATTTTCTAGGGTTCAATATTCAATGCTTATGTTTATATATTTTGAAATTTAGGGTTTTTTTTTCACCATTCACTATTTATAGTTTAGGGAGAGAGATATAGAGTTAGTAACAGAGATAAAGGTAGATAATTAGTAAAATATAATTATGGAGGGAGAAAGAGAGAGAGAGGTTTCAATGATAAGAATACTAGTCTAGGATCCAGGGTCCAAGGCATATGCTTAGATTTTAAAATTGAGGGTTTAAGGTTAGGGTCTTGTCATTTATGGTTTATGCTCTTGGGAGAGAGATAGAGAGGTAGGGAGTGATAAATAGAGGATTCACTAATTAGGGTCAATTGATTTTTTTTTTAATATGATGGTGAAAACTACAATGCTACAAAATGATTTAATATTTTTTAATATATGGGTGATAAAAGTAATAGAATATATTGTACACCCCATGGAACAAACTTGATAGTGAAAAATTTCCAAATGGGTGGTTTTATACTAATATAGATGTATTTTTATTTCCCAAGAATCTTTTTCATTCTAGGGCTAATAGGACCAATAAAAACTCTTATGAGAACACCAAAAAGGTATCAAAAATTGGAACTAAAAGTGACAAATGCAACATTACAAAATTCTCAAAATTTAAATTTCAAGAAAAGTGCTACAAGTGATATTTTATATTTTGTGGCCAGGAAAATTAGGCACATTCACCACCAAAACTTTGCCTCAATAAATTTAATTCATCAATAATTCATGCATGTTGTTGTTAAATTGTTGGTGGTGAATTTTCCATGAGATGAATTTGTCATGGTGGTGAATTTATGGCAATCAAATGTTGGAGGTGAATTTGTTGGTGGTGAATTTTTGGTAGTGAATTTTCCTAGATCCATATTTTACACCTTGTTGTACCTAAGAAATAGTGTCAACACATATATGGGTAATTTAATAATATTGAAGGTATTTTAAAACTTCCTATGAACAAATTAGAATCTCTTGTCTACACATATAGATCATGGAAAATTGGTCCACCTACAAAAAAATTCTCTTTATTTCTCAACTAGAATTATTTTTTTCTAATGGTAATGAACATAATGTTCCAAAAGTATAAATTAAATTCAAAGAAAAAGGGATAAGAGTGATATTTTCTTTTCTATACCTCATTGCATTAACCTAATAAGGTAAATAAATATAGATAAGTTGGTTACTAGTAATGGAGTTGTCTTTTCATTTCTGAAGTGTCCCAATAATTTTGGGATATATTGGACCATGGGTGTGTGCAAGAAGTTGAGTCCACTTTTTGGCCAAAAGGTGGAAGTATTTTCCCTAATTTTTAGAATTTGTTTGATTTGACCTAAAAATTTGAAGTACTTAGAGATTGAATCTTTAAAAAAGTTAGGAATACGAAATGTAGTACTTCGAGTCTAGTTTCCAAATATGTAGTTTATTTTAATACCTAGATGATACAAATTTATTTTCAATAGGCATGTCTAAAAACAACTATTTAAAAGTCACTTTTTGTCTTACCATACCATACATGTGTGCAACATCCATATTTTTTCCTAAATAATTGAATTTTTCTTAATCCTCTTGGGAAAAGATTTGTAACACATTGAAGAATTTGGATTATTTCTTCTTCTTTTTTTAATATTTTTTTGGTTAATTTTTTATTGGCCATATTTCTTGTTTTAAAAAATCCTCGTGTACATCATGCATAAGATGACCAAAACTTATCATTTTTTTATTCTTTTTTTTTCAAATTCAAAAGATTTGTTTGAAGAATATGGAGGTATATTTCATTTTTCAAAAAAATATTATAATAAAATTTTATTAAAATACTAAAAATCCATGATATTTTAAATTTATGGACTAGTTTCATCAAAAAATATTTGAAAAATAGAAAAAATCCAATTATAAAAAAATTACATATTTCAAATCTACACAATCTCATCTATAATGGGTTTTAATTTCATCAAAAATATCTACAAAAATGTCTTTAGACATATGCCTAACATCACTCTTTTCTATTAACACTGACATGATCTTCAAGTTGCAAGTCAAAGCAAGTATAAAGCTAATGGTTGGCTCCCCAAGCCTTTTTTTGACCTAAAATCGATAGCAAAATTGGTCCATAAATTGATTTTTTAAGAAATGGGACCCCATTTGGTTATTTTTAAAATTTTAAGCCTTTATGAAATGGGATCCCATTTTAGAACGGTATCTCGTTTCTATAAAACATGATCTCATTTTGTAAAAAATAGGATCCCCATTTTTGCTTGGGGTCCCAAAGCAAAACAAGAGCCCGTTTGCTAAATAACAGGATCCCATTTTATTTTTCTCAATTTCACATTTTTTTACATTCAAAACTTACATTAGAATTGGACTCGTCTTCTTGCATTTACCCCCTTTGATGTCACTTAAGACCCCTATGACTAAAATAGAGAATTTTTTTTGCATGTTTGTTATCTTAAACCATAAAAATAAGAATATCTCATTTTGTTAGAGTAAATTACATTTACCATCTTAAGTTTTAACTTATGCATAATGATACATTTATTAATTCATGTAGTTTTTCTTGTGCTAGGAATTTTCTCACCAGTCACCCACCTTTTATGCCTTTATAAGGCACTTTGTAAAATATGTAAATCATATCTCAATGCATTTTCCATTCTTTTAGTGAAAGAGCCCCAAGCTTCTCTCAACTTTGTGAAGGTGTTATTTGTAGTTGGTACTCTTTGGTTTGGTGGAAATCACCAACATGGCATTAGAGCAACCCATCTGTGAATCCTTCCTGAGAGTTTTTGCTAGAGATTAGTGAGATCGTTTATTTCGAGATTTGAATTTTTTTTAAATTTCAAAATTGCCCCATTTCCCATTAATTTTGATTTTTTTTTTTGTTGGCTGGAAGCGATTGAAAGAGGCATTAAAATTCATGAGGCCTATATTCTTCATGACTAAAGACCTACAATTTTTTGAAGGAAAACTATTGATTTGGTAGGACGTGTATCACCTCTAGACCGACATGATTTCTTCCTAAAGGGAATGACTTGCAGTTTGGAGCTGTTTCATTTTTTGGAGGAAATTTCCCCATTGGAAACACATGAAGAGGAGATTGCACAGTATTCTTTCGATGGCAGAATCCTTCTATTTCTAAAGTTCATAACTTTCTATGTGTATTATTGCTATTTCCAAGCACATTTTTTTAATTGAAGGATGTTGAATCTTCATCTAAGGTGCATTTTTCTCATATACAGGGTGAATGGCTATTGGAGGTATTGAAATTTGGTTAGAAAGGCATGATTTTCCTATTGGATTTGTGCAATTTTTTTATCCTTGTGGGAATTTCTCATTCTCGAAGTTGGTAGTCCCATTCTTGGTTCAAAGTGAAACCACTCCTTGGTGTGAAAGGGGTAGATTCATTCCAAGGAGTGAAAGGAGGTTTTGATTCAAACAAAGAGCACATGTTCTTTTCTTTTGTGGACTATTGTGGGGGCCTCAAACCATCTAGCATTCTACCTTTTGGAGGCAATGATTCATTCTTTTTTGAGGCTCGTTTCTTTCTTGAAGGCGTTTTCATTCTCTATCTATCCTTTCAACCTTGGAGGTTGTGAATTTCCTTGAAGGTGTCTTTTTTTGCATGTACTGTGGTGTTTTTCTTGGAGGGCGTGGCTTGATTTCTGCTTGCAATCCCAAATTCTCACAAGGCTCGCTCTCACAACATTTCTTCATTTTCAGACATTTTATTTACCAAATTTTATATTTAATAAAGTTTGCAACAAATTTAGGGTTTCCTTGATGTAGAGCGAAGTGAAGGTGGGCCCATTTTGAAGAGGCTTTGAAGTTGTTTTGGGATTTTAATCTCATATTGGCTGCAAGAGGAATTTTTTGGCTCCTTAAATATTTTTGTAGTGCCTCTTATTGATGTGAGCAAGACTCACAAATTGTGAAGAAGTTGTCTCCTGCGTGTGGTGGTTGGTGGTTGGTGATTTTTCCATATTGAACTTTGTTTGTTGGTGGCTTGGTGAGGCCTGATTGGTTGGGATCATTTTTTTTTTTCTGTCATGGATGAATGTGGTCACATGGTGGGACTAGGTGCTTGATTTGAAAGAGCCTCTATAGGCCTTTTTTATTTTTACATATATTTTACAAAAAAGGGTTGATTATCACAAACCACATATCAACATAAAGGTATTTTCATCACCTTTGTAGTGGTTGAGGAATTTCTCTCATATTTTTCTATCTGGTGGTTCTTTTAATCCATTGAAGTTCGATATTGGTTTCACTTCATTTGTAGTATTTGAGAGTTTCTATTTGTTGTTGAAGGTTATCGTCTTTGTATTTTTGGGAGATTTGTCATAGTTGATTATGGGGTTTTCATTGCATCCTACAATAATTATGCTGGAAAGGGGAAACTATAAACAATGGAGAGATGGTATCATAAAACATTTCAAATGACTCCATTTGTTGCCACATTATATAATCTTGTTCCCCTTCCTGGTACTGATAGTAAGAAATTTTCATGGAATTGCAAAAGGGATCATGACCTAGGAGTTATTGCAATGCATATTGATGATGCCACTTTGAATGCTATTAATAATTTTGAGCGTCCATAAATTCTTTGGACTAAAACTTGGGAAATACATGGAGATCCTAATATTGAGCCATTCCCTGATGATCTAGTTTCAGATTGTCTTGTGTCTCTTCATTTTTTAGACAAGATACCCTATGATCACACTACTATGCAAGAGTTTGAAGTTTTGGAATACTTTGAATCTTTAGATGAGGATGACGAGGGTTCTTCCAATGCCCCTTCTTCTCCATCAGGGATAGTTGATGTACCTTCACCATTAGTGACTCATTGTGCAAAGTCATTGATTGAGGCTCATATCATTCCTATTTAGTAGGACCATTCATCTTGTGTTGATGATTCATTGTGCACATAAAGTGATTCATCACAACTAGTATCTCATTGTCTTCCTGATTTTGATTCTTATTTGTCAGAAATTGGTTCATTGTTCATGGAATCTCACATTTCTAACTTGGAAGACATATTTGAGGGTATATCCCTCATAGTTGATGATAGTTGTTGTACAACTGTTGTCGCTCCATCTCAGTCTCTAGAGAGTGTTCAAGATTAGTTTCCAGTGGTACCTTGTTTTTCACCATTTTTGTGATTGGGCATGTTCTTGATTGGTTCGTGGCATCATTTTCCAAGGTCTTGACGACACATGAGTAGATTTCAAAGACATCATCATACATTTTCATGCTTCTTTCTTTCAATTCCTATATGGAACGAGAAGCATACCTACATTTGTATTTGGTAATGTTTCTTCTAAAAGGGAGACAAGTTTTTTTTTTACACTAGATCATGTTTTGTCTTTAGGCACTTACCATTTTTTCAAGTGATTACACATTGTGGGGGGGCTATATATTCTCTCTCTTTCCCTCTTATGGGGGGGTTGTTGATTGTATATACATGATTTATGTATTCCTTGGGGGGTTTAGTTGATTCCTCCATCCATGCATCATTTTTGTTTTATTTTCTCTCTTTTGGAGAGGGGTTTTTTCCCATAGGTTTTTTCTCCTTTTCTCTAGTTGAGAGAGACTTCTTTTCTGCATTGTAAATGGGTACCTAACATTTTTTTGTAGCTAGGACCCATACTACATCTTCATATTTTCATTTTCATTCTCCCTAAGTTGCACTTAAGGGGGTGTTAGAGTAAATTACATTTACTATCTTAAGTTTTAACTTAGACATAATAATGCATTTATTAATTTAGGTATTTTTTGCCGTGCTGGTAAGTTTCTCACTCGTCACCTAGCTTTTATGCCTTTATAAGGAACTTTGTACAATATGTAAATTAGATCTCAATGCATTTTCCATTCTTCTGGTAAAAGAGCCCTGAGCTTCTCTCATATTTGTGAAGGTGTTATTTACAGTTGGTGCTCCCAGGTTTGGTGGAAGTCACCAACAAATTTCTACCTATAAAAACCTATCTTATAACTTGAATTCATTTATTAGTACTAGTGGCAACAAATACAATCATACAAAAATCTTCAGATTTTAATTTAGTGAAAGGTTGCTACAAGAGATATTTTACATTTCAAACTTTATGGTATTGAAAGTATAATAACATGTCCAAATGGGTTTGATAATACTTATGTAAGTGTATTTCTAATACCCAAACATATTTATACACTAAGCTAAATTTGACCAATAAAATTTGTAATAGCCCAAAAACCAAAACCAAAAAGTGCCAAACTTTTGCATGAATATTCTCCCAAATTATGAAACCTATAAGTCTCTCATTTGAACCTAGAGCTGTAAATCAGGTCCTCCACGTGAAATTATGTCATAGATATTTTTTAATTTCATATTCCCATGCTAGTAATGAGCATAATCTTTCCAAATACTTCAATTTTTCATTCCATGCTTTGAGGCACCAACTTAACAATACCAACAAATTTGTGTGGTAGGTTACTACTACCAATGGATTATTTTTTATTCTCATCCATTTCAATCCTTCTAGGATATACTGGACTACAACAATCCCTTAATATCCCTAAGAAAAAAATATTCCAAATGTTGGCACAACTATTCTCTCAAACTATGACATCTAGAAATGTCTCATTTAGTCATAAAGACAAAAATTAAATCTACTTACAATAAAACATATCATTACAAAATATAATTTATATTTCCCATAGGGTGATAAGAATTTTTTTTATTTAATGGCTAAATTAATTTAGTGGAATGGTTCTTGTAGTGATATTTTGCATTCTATACTCTATGGTACCAAACTAGTTGTATCAACATGCCCAAGTGGGTTGATTTAGACTGGGGGAGAAATCAAATCAATGAAGTCTTATAAGATCAATAAGACTAAAAAAGTACCAAACAATAGCACCTAATATTATCTTGCTTAAACCTATAGGTGGATTTCAAGTCCATGTACAACATATTATCTCTATTTTTTTCAACTTCAATTTTTTAGTTTGAATAACGTGTTTTACATTTAACCAGTTCAACTAGTAGGTCCTAGTAATATTTCTATAAGTTAGTTTTAATTAGATCTTCTCTTATCTTATGTCATTTACTTCTTGTGTACTAGGTCATTTAAAGTTTTTTGTCTCATGTCATAAAATTAACACTTTGAGCATGATCATGTCTAATCCTATCTCTCACCTTGTGTATATAAGCAAGGCCTCTTGTACATTTTATAATCATAGGGGATGTATTATCATTGATATATTATTGATCATTATATATTGTATTTTGTTTTAGACTGCAGGAATCAGTCGGGTATCTGTCCCCCTATAAACTGCAGTGCGCCTGGTAAAAAAAAATTCATTTGACGATCATTGTATATTGTTGCATCAATATTGAGAAAATTATTTTATTTCTATACTCTCTTAAGGAAGGAATATTTTATTTTTCTAGGTGATCTAGGGATGAGGGAGCACACTGTTAGGTCCTTGTAGTTCAATATCAACTCCTACATGGTATTAGAGCTCCAAATCTACAAACCCCTTCTTAGATATAAGGGTGATTTAGGCATGATAATTTTGGGGTGAACTTTTGGGGAAATTGGACCCCACCATTGAGTCTATAAGATGAAAAATCCTTATTTTTATATAAAATACTTTAAATTTGGATATTGAGCTTTTTTGGCATTTTTTGAAAGGGTTAATTTGACCTGAAAAATTTAGTATAATTCATATGTCATTATATAGTCTATAATGGAGGGTATAGGGATAAGAAAAATATACAAAGAGTATCATGGAATATTCAAGTGATAGAGACTTATGTCTCACCTATACGCAAGAATTGAGACACCAAGTACAATTTTAGATTTATAAAAAAATTATGAGTGTTTAAATTGATGATTGCTCACTTGTTAGTATCATGCTATTGTACTACCATTGATACATTATCACCACATGGTTGCCAACCTAACTACCAAAGAATTTAGTCATATTAAGGATCACTGAAAAGTGCCCAAAGGAGTTAGCATTTTGTACCTAGGGTCCTAATTGGGAAAAAAAATTCAAATCTCCATATCTTTTGACATGCGTATCAATTTTGGTGAATAATATATAATTGGAAATTTTGGTTCAAAGTAATTTTTATTGGTGTATGTCTCATTGTAATAAAATCGTTTGGTGAATTTTATTTCTATTTGAAGTCAAATCTCTCATTTGAACATTCAAGCTCATAAACTTTTTCTTATCTATCCAAGAATTTTTTCTAGATTCATCCATAGGAAAATTTTATTTAACTTTTTCTAATATCATATTATGAATAATTACTTGGAAATCCTCACACCTATAGAATTTTTTTGCTTTTGGGGAGAATGAATTTTTAGTATTTGTCATATTTGGGAGTTTTTGTTTGATATTCAATCTTACTATTTTTGTAACTTTTGATATTTATCTTGGTAAATATTGGTTTTTCATTTCTTCCTTCTCTAATCATCTTGAAAAGGGGAAACTATAAGAAATATATATATGGAATCATAAAGCATCTATAATGGATACATATTTTTCCACATTTGTATGGTTTTGTTCTCCTCTAGGTACTCCCTGTAAGTATTTTTTAATTACAAAAATCATCATGTCTTAGGAGTGATTTTTATTCATTTTGATCTTCAAACTTTGAATTCCATTATTCACTTTGAATTTCCTCATGCTCTTTGGATTAAATTTGGGATATATATGGAGATTATGATACATAACCATTCCTAAATTATCCTATTTTATATTTTCTTATACCTCTTGATACTTTAGATAACATACCATATGAATATGAGAATATTCAAGATTTTTTTCTTTAGAGAGATTTAAATCTTTAGATGAGCATGATGATGGATTTTTAGTTACCCCTTCTTCAAATATAGCTTTTTATCCTTCCCCTTCTTTAATTTCTTGTGCAAAATCATTGTTTGAGACTTCCACCATTCCTTCTTAGTAGTAACATCATTATCTTTTATATTCAACTTTGTGGGATGAACATTTGGAAGGTATTTTAAAATTTTTATTGTGAATATTGTATTGTAGATTTGGAGGAAACATTTGAGGCTTTATTTATCCTCTTTATTGATAGTCATATCACTACTATTGTCAAACTATATTTTTCTTTAGATATTTTCTATCATCACTTAGCACTTGATCTTGGTTTATCATATTCTCTTTGTATTGGGAGTGTATCTAGTTTGATTTTCACATCATTATCTTTCATAGACATAGAAACACATGAGTAGATTTAAGAAAAAACATCATACATATTGATACCTTTTCCGATCAATAACTATCTTGAATGGGAAGAATTCCTACATCTATACTTGGTTTTATTTATTTCCAAGAGGAGGAATGTTTTTTGTAGGCATTAGATATTTTTTTTTTCAATCATCTACCATTTATGTAAGGGATTATACATTGTGAAAGGGATACATATTCTCTCTTTCCCTCTTATGGGAGGATATTGATTGTATACTTGTGATGTATTTAGTGTTATAATTTTTAAGAACATGAGCCACAAGATCAAACAATGATCAAAGATACCTTCCACACAAAAGAGATACCAAGAATAATTTGCAATATCCTCAACAAGAAAAAGCTACAAAATGAACCTCTACAATATCAAAATTTTATCAAAAGAGGTTATCAAATGTATGATAATATAATGAGGGTTGAGTGCAATATAGGAGTAACCCTAAATGATAAAGGGATAAGATCATGAAAAGTGTGAACATCTCAACAATGAAAAATAATGATTTAATAATAGCTCATTGATAAAAGAATAAAAGTACTTATATGTTTAGCTTAAGAACATGAGAATAAATTAGACTAATAATAAATTAAATATTAATTTTAAAGTATTAGCTAATATATTATTAATCTAACACCCATTTAAGATGAACTTAGGGAGTAGCTAAAAACCCTTAAAGGAATATGAATGATGTGTCATGACAAATAGGGCCTAGTGACGTACCCATGCATAAACAATCTAATCTCTCACAAATGGAGAAAAAGAGAAAACCACTTGGGAAAAACTCCTCTCAAAAGGAGAGAAAATCAAAATGGATTGAAAATCATCCAAAATAATGTGAGGGACTATCAAGCCTCCAACCAATATTATGTCCCAAAAAGAGGAACATGAAGAACATTGCTAAAACATGAAGAAGATGTTGTCACATATGAAGAAATGATTGATATAATGTTGAAATGAATAATTTCCAATAATAGGAATGAAAGAGTGTCCATATGGTAAATTCTCTATCTCACCAAAATGCATGGGTAACCAATCACTACATAGACATAGTACATAGGAACAAGAACTAGATAAATTGATCACTCCAAAAAATGAAACCAAGGAAGCAGTAACAAAAATAGTAGAAAGCCCCCATAATGTGGAAAAGGGATAGCCAAGAAAGATACACTAAAATTATGTGAAACTAAGAAGTGCATGTAGGAGAAAAAATAACATGTGAATGTGCATAGAAGAGTACATACAAATAAAAGGGTGTTAAAACAAAGGAACAGACACATGTGGAAAGAATCATTGGGATTGATTATTATTGTGAAAAGGAAACTCACTTGAAAAAAGTTTGATGACAAAAAAGTGCAAACATCAACCCTCCCATGGAACTTTATATGATAGTGCATGAAAAAAAGGCACAATAGGATGTTCAAAATCCCTAAAAGGTATACACTAGAATGACACTTTATCTTAGTGCATCCATAAATATAAATTACATGCAAAAGAGGTTGAAAATGCCCAAATAGGACATAATACTAGAAACACATGTAGAATAGCCAAAAATGAGTCATACCATGGAAATGAAATTTTTTCAAGAGCTAAGACATCCAAGTAATTCACTAAAATGTAAAAAATCTAAAAACTAAATAAAATATACCTAGAGAGTAGTGTAGACAAAAAAAATGATGTGAAGAGCTCTGAGAGACCATTCCAATGCTGCTCGAATCATGAAAAGTGGAGAAATGGGTCAAAAGTTATGAGATCGGCAATGAAAAAATCACTTCTAACTTCAGTAGGTTATAGAATTCACTACTAAAAAGTCTGATAGAAGACTAGAACCATTGGATATTTCTTAAAACAAACTTTTTGACAATATCTTATTTTCCCAATTTCGATACTCGAGAGAAAAATTATGCTTATTTTACTAATTTTTCCTATTTTTTAAAGGGAAGAAATTTTTTTTTAGCCCCCAATGGCTGGACATTGATCACCCATGTGCCCCTTGGCAGTAAAGAAGGCATTGGTGGAGTTATTTACAAAATAAAAAATGGGGCAGCCTTCACCACAACCAAGCGATGGATGGAGACCCCACACCATGGTGGTTGGATAATTAGAATCACCATGGCTTTGTAGGCCACTAGTGATTAGCGATAGAGTCGTTGTCGTACTATATGGTCTGATGAGGGTTGTACATAGGCCCCTACAAAAATAAATTTTCCTCAAAAGCTCCCAACATGTAATATGGGTGAATTTATAGTCAAAATTCATCGAATCCACCTCTTGAATGCCATGGTGAGGTCCTTTTCATTTTAAAATACACCTAAAAATTTCTCAACTCAAAAATCTGCAAAAAAAAGAAAAGGAGATCCTAGATCCAAAGCTTGTAACCATTGTTGAAGAAAACCCTCATAAACTGATAAGGGGTTCCTTGATCCACAATCTAATACTATGTTAAAATTATGAAAAATATTAGTAATAGGATCAAACAATGAACAAAGATACCTTCCATTCAAGAGAGTTACAAACAATAATATTTAATATCCTTAATAAGAAAAAGATACCAAATGAACCTCAAGAATAACAAAAAATTATCAAAATAGGTTATCAAAGGTATGGTAATACAATGAGGGTTGAGTGCTCTATAGGAGAAACCCTAATGATAAAGGGAATAGATCATGAAAAGTGTCAACATCTTATGCAATGAGACATAATGATCTAATAATAGTTCACTGATAAAAGAATAAAAGAACTCCTAATTTTA
>VDFB02056218.1:0-87987 GCA_007258455.2 Sequoia sempervirens | reverse complement strand
TATTAGTTCAGAAGAAACAGAAGTCTGAGAAAGTCCCAAGACTCCAAGGTATGTAAATTTGAATCACTCTGAAATTCAAATCATAGGAGATAAGAGCAAAGGAGTGCAAAATAGAAGAAAAATTGCAGAAGAATATTGTTTGATTTCCAAGATTGAACCTAAGAGTGTCACTGAAGCCTGTCAAGATGAACACTAGTTGGAAGCCATGAAAGAAGAACTGACACAGATTGAAAAAAATGACACATGGACACTGGTTCCTAGGCCCAAAGACAAGAATGTGATTGGTACTAAGTGGGTATTCATAAACAAGCTGAATGAGGAAGGTGAAGTGGTCTGGAATAAGGCAAAACTGGTATGTAAAGGGCACTCTCAAATGGAAGGTATTGATTTTGAAGAAACCTTTGCCCCTATTGCTAGAATTGAAGCAGCAAGATTATTTCTTGCTTATGCTACTTATAAGAACTATAAAGTCTATCAAATGGATGTAAATTCTACATTTCTAAATGGGGAACTAGAAGAAGAAGTGTACATTGAACAACTGGATAGATTTCAGCTAACGGATAAGGAAGATATGGTTTGCAGATTGAAGAAAGCTATGTATGGACTCAAACAAGCCCCCAGAGCTTGGTACACCAGATTAGACAAATATCTACTAAAGCTTGGATTCACTAAAAGTACTGCTAATAGTAACTTATACTTCAAATTAAATCATGATAAGGATTTAATCATAGAAGTCTTTGTTGATGACATCATTTTTGGTGGAGATGATAATCTATGCATGAGGTTTGATGATGAGACGAAGAATGAATTTTAGATGAGCATGATTGGTGAAATGAAGTTCTTTCTAGGATTGCAAATTGCACAGTTGGACCAAGGGATTTTCATATCTTAGTCCAAATATGTGAGAGAATTATTGATGAAGTTTGGAATGGAAGACTCCAAACCTATTGGTACTCCCATGGTAACTAGATGTAAGTTGACTCAGAATGATGACTCTCCTAAGGCAAATCAAACCAGATATAGATCAATGATCAGTGGATTACTCTACTTGACTCAAACTAGACCGTATATTATGAATGTTGTGTGTATGGTCGCTAGATTTCAAGTTGATCCAAAAGAATATTTAGATATCTGAAAGGAATAATTGACTTTGGACTTTGGTATCCAAGGAATGATGATCTCACTTTGAGTGCATACACTGATGCGGATTGGGCTGGTGATGTAGATGAAAGAGGCAACAAGTAGGAAGTCTTCCTAGGGAAGAAGTTGGTGTCTTAGTTAAGCAAAAATAGAATCTACTTTCATCCAATCGCTGGAACCGTACTATATTGTTGCTGCACCACCTTCGTACCCAAGGATATCGATGAAAACAAATGATGAAAGATATTAGAAAGTAATATCCGGCAGTCTATTGCCATATAATCGCGACACCAAGTGTAATAAATATATCAAGGAATCTAGTAATCGCGACTCTAAGACTAAACATATATCAATCGAGTTTCATTTTTTGAGGGAGAAAGTGAATGAGAAAGAAGTTAGATTGGAGTATGTGCCTACCAAAGAACAAATTGTAGATATATTTACTAAGCCATTGACGAAAGATACTTTTGAGTATCTTAGAGGAATGTTAAGGGTAATTAACCCTCCTAATAAGAACTAAATGATGCATTTACTTGCATCAATCCGTCAGCCTCATTGCTATATTATGATCCGGATTGATGTTTTCATGGCTACTACTCAGGGGGAGTAGTCAGATGTGCAGATATGTGGTTCATAGTGTATGGAAAGGTGATTTTTACCTTTTCCATTGATGTTTAAGGGGGAGAAGAGTAATGTGAAAAACATCTTAGGAGGAGAATAGCAACATGACAAATCTTTTCAGAAATCAAGTACAGAAGAAGTCAACATGTTGGGTTGATGATATTTTTCACATCATGTGTTGCCATCAATGCCAAAGGGGAGATTGTTGGGAGATTGTTGGATGTTGTGGATGAGTTGCTGATATGTGGTTTTCATTGATGTCAACACTATTAGCATTTGGTGTATCGATTGTTGTATATGTCAAGGATATTGAGAAAATTATAAGAAAAAGTGTTTCAGGTTCCTAGTGGAACTATGCAGGTCATGAAGGCATTTTTTTCTATACGTAAAATATTAGCTAATGTGGATTAAAGAGTTTATTGTTGAGTATGTCTAGATCATCTACCAGAATTTTCGTAGGTCCAATGCAGTTTTGAGTATGTTGTGGTTTAACAGTTGTTTCATGGTCTCACGCGATTCCCAAATGAAGATTATGTGATTCTAGTTATCTCAGCCATTGTGGATGCTTCGTTGTTGTATCTTGGTGTTCTCAGATGTCTCTAGTTCATTCTCTATCTTTGTGGTATGTCCACATTAATCGGTGAGCTCATGGTTGAAGATCTTTGTGTGCATGTTCAATTTTTTATATTTTTGGCCGACATATTGGTGATAGCGTGTTGTGGATCTCCAGGTGAAGCCCACTCAAAGTATTTTGTGTTGGAGATATTAATTTTGGTCTACACTATGTTGTGGCTAACCTTGGTGGGTTCGTATTAAAATTTAGCTATTAATTTGGGCCGACATTGCAAATATAATTTATTTTTCTTGCCCGACCATGTTGTGATGAAATCTCTTGTAGCGGATATATAAGAGTGATTGTGTGATCGATGGAAAGTATGCTTCATGTGCTCCTATATGTGTATGTTTGAATATCATTACTGAGTAGAGTGTGAAGAAGATTGTGTGAAGTGTGAAGAAGTGTTGAGCTTAATTGGAACTGTAATTAGGCTTGTGTAGAAGTTATTTTCTTAGTTCACATCTTGGATGGTTTTAATCCAAACCCTATTGTTGGATAGTGAGTCCTCTTTTGTAATTGAGCAGTGAGCTCTAGGCAGTGTGCCTGAATGCATGTGCATTCCCCTTATTATTTTCATTATACTTTTAGCAGAGTATAATCTTGTGGACTAACATCCACCATGGTTTTTCCCCTAACAGGGTTTCCACATAAAAAAATATTGGTGTTATTTGTCTCTCTGATGTGTTAATTGCTTATGGTTAATTGTTCATTCATTAGATCTGAGATTAAGGATAAGTTAAGTTAGAAAAAGTTTAAATTTCTGTGACAACTGATTCACCCCCCCTCTCAAGTTGTATGTCCTTGTTTTTCCAACATTGCCTTCTTTTTCTAGGCCAACAGATGTTAATGCATTGATAGCTCATATTCATGCAAATTCACTGAATATTATGTTTTATCCATAGGAACTCCTGCCTCCAGAAGTACAGAAGCGAGCGGACCCTCTAATGATTATAGTCAACATTAACAACATTGGCATTAGACGTACTCTTGTTGACACCAATTCGATGCTCAATGTATGTAGCATTGATCTATTGCCTAAGATTAATATTGATTCTTCCTCTCTAGCTACTTCTTCTCTTGTTATTTGTGGGTTTGATAATGTTGGTCAATAACCTTTAGGCATGACAGTATTTCCTTTAAGGATGGGAATCATTAATGTACCCACCCTTATATATTTTATGTCAAAAAAGTTACCTTATAATCTTCTCCTCGGTAGACCATGGATTCACACTATGTGTTTAGTCCCATCTACCTTATATATATCTATTAAGTTCATTTGTAACAATTGATTAGTCATAGTCAAGGTTGACCCTGATGTTATGCACTTATGGAGATAGAAGTTGTTGGCTTGGCTTCGGTTGTGCCTACTCTTATCCCTTCAGTGTCTTCCAATGCATTGATGTTTACTCCAACAGTATCTATTACAAAGGATACCCTTGAGGAAGATGTCCCTAAAGAAGATCCTTCTGAAGTAAGAAATCCTAAGTCTTCCTCTTCTCAAGAGAATGCATGTCTTGGTAATGATTGGGGTTCTTTAGAATTTATAGAATCCTTCATTGGAGAATATAAAGTCAACTCTATCCACTTAGTCTTTCTGATAACATCATTTGAACCTGCTATTAGAGATGGTTACTCTTCTATATCATGGGGTAATATGAACAACAATTGTAATGCCCTTAATGTCAATCCTCCTTCTGAGGAAGAAGATCACACCTCTATTAAAGTGGATAATGTTGGAAATCATGTAAAGAAGGATGATGGTGATCTCGTAGAGGAGTATAATCCCCATTGTTGGAATAATATTCTCTACGTGGATCCTCCTTCTTCTCAAGATTTACAGACATGCTACAGCCCTGGATACAATCTTGCCTCTAAATATGGTTATGGGCATAAAGGTTGTGGGCGTAACGAACAAGGCATTCAAGTCCCTATAGAATGTGCACCTTGTCAGCATAATTTGGGGCTTGGTTGCTCGAATGAACAATCTAAATGGAAACCATGGTTGAATGTTGGCATGGTTCTCGCTCAACCTTGTTCTCTTTGATTGATTCATCCACCATTATTTGATATCTTCGTGTCTTCTTCTTGTGAGCTGTCAAACTCTTCTTTACAAGAGAAAGGGTTGCTTCCTGATCCTCATCCTCTATCTGAGCAAGAGCGTATCCTATTGAGGGTTCTTAGAGTCCACTCAATTACTCTTCCTTCTCCTACACATAAGAAATTTCATAATCATGACAAAGAAAAACATTCTTTCTATGCATACCATCGAGTTCCTAGACATTCCACTAGGGAATGTAAGGCCTTGAAGGATAAAATACAACTTCTTGATTTAGGTGCCACCACTCATTTATTTGTTGATGTGTCTGCATCTTCTTCAAATGACAAGTGATATTGAGGTTTTCCTCTATCCTGTATGTTCTAAGTATCTTGCATGGTTCTCCTCCCCTATCTATTGGGGGTAGTCATAACTTGTTCTAGAGATGTGTGTCCCCCTTAAAGAACCCCCTCTCTTATCTATGTCTTCAAATTAAGTGTCCCTTGGGTGGGCCCCCTTTTCTCTTGAAGGGTTCCTGAGGGACCCCCTTTTGAAAGCTTTTATCTCAAATGAATTATGCGGTGTCTAGCTTGGGGGTAGCCCGACTAGACCTATTTCATATCTTGGTGTCTAGCTTGGGGGTAGCCCGACTATACCTATCTTTTTTGTGACTATCCTACAATGTAGCTTGCAATGGCCACATAATTATCTGATTAGTATTGCTCTGAAGGACCAAGAACAAGACCGAGAACTTGTAGAGCTCCTTTGCATCAAGCTTTCCTAACATGTTTAGTTTGTGGATTAACATGTTGCTTTGCAAGTGTACCTGTGAAGCTACTTTTCAATCAACCTTGCAGGACTGAGCACTTATGAGGACCAATCAGACTCTACAAAGCCTCTTACATCCGACTTCCTTCAGGACCGAGCACCTGGGGTGCCTCCTTTGCAAGTTCGAGGACCTGTAAAGTGCTTTTCATCCCATAGGATCTTTTTGTTCAACTCTATAGGAGAGAGTACCTGCAGAGCCTTTTGTTCACCTTCCATAGGTATGTGGATTTGTGACACATTTGTTCAACTATCCCTAGGAAAGAGTACCTGTGGAACCATATCTTTTGGAATTTTAGCCCCCTTTTAAATTCTCTTATCTCATCTCTTCTCAATTGTGTGTACTAGATCGAAGACTTGCATATTCTTCATCCTAAGTATATACCTCTTTCTCTCTTTGACATTGATTACTTCCCTGACTATTCTATGCATTCTTCTCTTGGAGCAATCGATCCTTACATCCTTCTCTCCATCTAAGAATCTTCTATGTGTTATTTCTTAATTTTGGGATGATGCATAATATTGAGACAACCTTTTACACCGATGTCTCTTTTACTTTGTTGACTCAAATCCTTTAGTTTGTTGTGTGTATGTGTGTATGCTTTTTATATGTTCTAACCTGGTGATGTAATGGCTTTTTATGTTCTAATATTGTTGTCTTGTGTAGGTTTTTCTTGTCTAATGTGTTTTTTTTGTAGGTCTTCAGCCTAGGGGCATGCTTCGTTGGTTCAAAGAGTTGTTTGCTTCCTCTACAGTATCCTTTTGGTACCATAGTGTTATTTATGTTTAGTAGATTTCCTTTAGTGTGCATATTAGTATAGATTCATAAGACCGCTAAAGTGGGGGCACAATGTAATGGCATAAAATTGCACCCCTTGCAATTTCACAATACATTCTTGCATCCATTTTAGTGTCCACTCCCTTAGCATTTGTGTAGGCTCATTTTAGCCCTTGCATCAGCCTTTTCCCCCTTTCAAGATGCTTAGGACCCCTTGTCAGTAGCTACCTTTGTGCATCAACTTTGTGTTAAACCTTGCACTTCTCCCATTCTTGTCATTTTGTAGTGTGATGTGTCTAGACACTAGCACACTGTGCAGACGTCTACATCCGCACTAGCATCCTGTGACATTTTGACACTCAAATGATTGTTTTTGAGCATGTTTTCCACTTTTCATCTATTTTTGTCAGTGGTAACGACCCGAGATGCCATGTAATGGCTCGAGAATATTTTTTTCCCTCCTATTCTCTCTTTAAATGATATCTTTTCAATATGTTTTGGTCTTCTGGACCTTTCTAGCTTTGGCTCTGGCCTTCTCATCTTCCCTTTTTCTTGCTATCTTGCTTGTATAGCTCTTTACAACTTGCTACAGTAGCACTCTCAAGCTCTCTTAGAAACACTCTTGGCTCTTGCAGCTATCTTTCTCTCCCTTTGGCTTCCTTAAGCCTTGAATATGATATCTCTCTTACCTTGTGCTTGTGAGCATCTTGGGATTTCTCACATCCCCTATCTATTACATCTCTATCTCGTGATATGGGTTCTCCTCCTTGAGCGGGGATTGATTTTACCACTTCATAGTTGCTTACTTTGTTCACTTTCTATCTGGTTGTCCGTGGAGGTGGGAACACTAAAATGTGGGGTTTGACTGAGGAAAACCCCTATACAACCCCAACATTTTCTTTCAATCTTATGTATGTAGATATTGAAGATATTTCCTTGTTGGGGGCTTCATTACTTGGGTTGTTGTGAGTAGTTTCTATCTCTTATTCTCTTAATTTATTTTAGTTATGTTATACTTTGTTATTCTCCTACATTTTGGAAGTTCTTAGTAATCGAATAGTTAGTATTCACTTTGTTGTTTTCGATGATAAACTCAATTTCTGGTCTGTATGAGATTCCAGTGTGCCTCTAGGACTCCAACACATCGCGTTGTCATCCCTATTATGCGCTATCATCCTTTGGTCAAGATCCCATCAGTCTATCCAAAAAAACCTTTGTGGCCTACTCTTTATGATTCTAAAACTCTTGCTCTATTCCTTGAGGTAGTTTAGGGCAGTTCACCCCTTGGGATTCTATTGAGTCTTAGAATCATAAAGAGTAGCCCATCGTATGTTTGGCAATGTTGAAAGACCCTTTCCTCATATCCTAAGAGTGTTGTGGGTGTGAGTGTTGCAAGGCACCTAGCCTTGCAACCCAATCTACAACCCCTAGTGGTGCAGCTAGAAGGTTTCGTAAGCATCACAGAATGAAACCTCGAGTGGGTCACCATCTAGTTTTAAATCCCTTGGGCGCATCTGTGAAAGTCCTATTTAGTCTACAAAGAAATGGACTCCTTTTTACATATACACATCCCATTTGTGCAACCTACAATTGGATCTCCTGCCATAACATTCACCTCACAGGACTTGTCGATGAATTATAATAGAGAAACATCTCCCTTATACATCCTTGTGCCTATCAATGGAAACACTGTAATGGGTGTCCTCGTTGACCCTATGTGTCAGGTGAATTCCATTACTGAGGAGATCATGCTAATTATTTTTTTACATAATGATGGATATGATGAATCTAGGAGCACTATTTGTACACACTATGGGCTTTCCATCCCTCCCATCGAGTGCATCACCTTGTCAGTCCTAGTTGGACCTAGATCCATAAACACACTTTTTGACATTATCCTAGGGTCTAAGCTCTTCAAAGTGAAACTAGGTATCCCTTGGTTGGTCGCTATGAATGCAGTTCCCTCGGTAGCTCATAAGTGTCTAAAGTTTTCCCATGAGGGTATGGTGCATGTAGTCCACAACACCGACTATAAATCATCGATTGTGCATTGGGGCTACTCGTTGGATCACTTTTGGCTTGCGCCCATTGGTTCGCTTCCTCGTAAGATGAACCTCTTGTACCAAACTTATGTAAATTATAAGAGTGGGGGCATAATGCCTAAAGTGAGATACCCTCCTTCTCCCTATGCCATTTCACATAGGGCCTACTTGAAGGTGGAACGTGAGGTCACCTCGGATCAAAAAAGGGAAGAGGAGAAGCATGCCTAGGGCCCTTCTTGTTCTTCTCCCATTGTTCCACCTGTTCCTCCCTCTCACCCTGCTGTGGTGCCATTGTCTTCTACTCCTAGGTTCTAGAAAGCCCGACAGTGTCTGCTTGGAAAAATTTGAAGCATTCAACATTCAAACTTCCCATCTTACCCATGGTGCCTCAGACCATTCGGTATGGTAAGGGGAAGGGTCCCCATGGGGTGTCCTCTATGTCTTAGCCTCCATGGACTCCTACTGCTCCTGCCTCTTAGGAAGTGAATGGGAAAAGGCCCATTGCTAAGGCATTAGAGTCGGCTCCCCCTGCTGTTGTTCCATCATCCTCTCAACCTCTCCCTCATTTTCTCATCCAAGAGTCCCTCCCTCTGTTGGAAATGACCATGATGGATACTTTGATGGTTGAACAGGAGTCTTTTGTCCCTTCTCATTCCTTGGCCTCTAGCTCCCAGAGTCACAAAAACTGCCTTGCACATGAGCGCAAGTGTCAAAGAAAGTATTTGGCCGTTGAGCAAGTTTCCTTGCAGAAGATGGAAGAGGAGCTAACAATTCCTTTTTGGAACCTTCTGTTGTGTCCTCCTCTCCCATCCTCTCAGCTTCAGTTCCTTCAACTTCAGTTCTACTTCTAGCTCTCGTCACGAGTGTAAAAGGTCCTCACCTGAAGAGGGTGTAGGTGTTTATTGCTCCTTCGATTGAGTTTCCCCTTCTGATGTCCCTTCTAAACATTACTGTCATTTTTAAAACCTATGGACATGCCGAATACCATGGTGGTGTCCGCTACGGTTTTCTCCTCTTCCTCTACACCTTCTGCTTGATTCATGGGGATCTAACATCCTCCAATGAAGTGGAAGATGGAGGATGAACCTACTAGCAATGGGGGTCGAAAGAATGGTTCACCTTCTTCAGAGAGTGGTTCTACATCAACTTGTGTCATCCTAGTGATGGAGGAAGCCCCGATGTCCTCGGAGTTCGTCATTACTCTCGAATCATTCGGTGAGCCTAGTAGTGAATCTTGGGTGCCGCCCCCCTTTCTTGTTGAGTTAACTCATGGCACTCTTGTGAAGTGTATTTTTAATTCTATGGATGAGGTCCCGACCCTATCAACAATGTTCAAAAAATCATTGATGTTCACCCCATAGGAATTGAGTGGAGAAGACCTCAAGGGGCCTTCTTCCTTAGCTCTTGGTTCGAGAGGGTTAAAGGGTTCCCCCTTGATATTCTACCCTTGCAGGCTCGTCTGCCCTCCCCTTATGATGATCTAGATTGGGAGAATGATGACCTCTTAGTTGATGAGGAATAGGGGGATGCCTCTTCTTTATCTATAGATTAGATTGTGTGTGTGTGTTTGTGTTCCCCTGTGCTTGTGTTATGTGTTCCTGGATGACCCTTGTCACCCTTCTAGGTGCTTGGATATTGGAGTCTTTTGTGTCATAAAAATTTGTCTATTTGTTACATCATTCTTCCTTTGTTGTGTATTGATTTTTGATAATTGGGGATGATGCAAAGCATTGGGGGCATTTAGGCTTCCATTCCATGTTGACCTAATTTTTTATTTTTATTTTATCTTCACGTGCCTTTCTTCATATGGTCTAATATAGTAGTGGGTTGATGACAATTCATTTATATACTATTATATCTATTTATCTATATCTATGAGTAGCTCTGACCTTGAAATATCAGATTGCCCTTGTCCCTTGTTCATGATGTTATTAACTCTTCTTTCTTTGTACTTATCTTTCTTGCTTGTTTCATGATGTTGTGGTGCTCATGTGTTGTCCCTTGTGTGTGTGAAAACATTACCATGATTACATATCGTTATGTTCCACGAGCCACAACATCACTTTTTCATTCTTTCTTTTCTCTCCTTAGGATGCCGCACGCCTTTGTGTTCGACACACACCATCCTAAGGGGGGGCTATCATATCACTTTCATTTTTCAAAAAATGCATTCAGTGGCCAACAAATCTTTTCTTGAAAATTTGTTCAAAACATTTTTCAAAAATTCCTCAACAAGAACCCCTAGCGGAAGGAGCACCATCTCCTATGGGAAAAGTTATGATCTTCTCCTTGTGAGGGGGCCTTCTTCCTTTTGAATTCCTTGATGAAGTGAACATCTTTCAAAAGGATTCCTTGATGTTGAATTGATTTACAAAATATACTCTTACACTTTCAAATTGATTGTCCCTTGAGTGGACCCCTTTTCTTTTGAAGGGTTCTGGAGGGACCCCTTTGAAAGCTTCTTCTTCAATTTTTGGCTATCTGTGTGATTGTCTGCTTGTCTTCTCGCGTGGCTAATTTTTTATTTCTAACATGTCTTGTCTACAAATTAACATGTTTCTTTGCAGGTGCACCTATGAAGCTACTTTCCAATTTGACTCTGCAAAGTCCCTTACATTGGGATTCCTTCAGGAGATAGTACCTAGGGGTTCCTTCTTTGCAGGTCTGAGGACTTTTGAAGCGCTTGCATCCTACATGATTTGTCCATCATTGGTCGGCAGGCCTTCAGTGTACTTTGTTTGAACCTCCTCAGGAGAGAGTACCTTTGGATCCATTTTTCTGCCTTGCAATGTCGAGCTTTCCAGATTGCAATATAATTCCTCGACGGTTCAAGTATATGTTTCTAAACTCTTTCGATATACTTTACCGAACACTCATTGGCACTCATGTTCACTAAAATGGGGGGAAAATGTATAGGAGTGAATTTGCACCCCTCTTGGAAATTCCCTTTTACACCCTCCACCTTAGAAAAATCAAATCCGACCAAGTAAGCTGACGTCCTCATTCTGTACCCCATCCACTTGGCACTTGCTTTTAGTGGTGGTGGGGGAATTTTTGTCGGGGATGCACATGCAATGTGTAGACGTCTGTGTGACATCTTGCCATCCTAACAAAATTCTTACCTTTGGAATCTACAAAGGCGTTACGTTCTCCATTGGCGATGAAATGTAATGCCCTTGCACCTTCTTGCCGACCTTTGAATGTCTCTTTCCCTCCCAAACCTTCTTCAAATGACTATATTTGACTTTCAATCCATCTCTTTAGCAATTCTTGATCTTCTACACACTAATTCGATCATATTCACATTTCTCACATGTTTGAGCTACTTTTGCACTATCAACTCTTCCAACAATCACAACATCCTACACAGCTACCATAGAAGTTGCAACTTGGTGTCTTGTGAGACTGCTTTTGGTGTTGTTGTGGCTATGTCGACTCTACCATTGTTGTGGACTTGCATTCCTCTCTCATTGGCCTTGAGTGCCTTTAGTTGAGGGTGGTAACGCATTTGTATTACTACTTTGTTGTTGGAGTTGAGTAGCATAGTGTCTCTTGTAGTGCTTGGTTTCATTTCCATTCCAACATTATTTTCTTTATCATATTTCTACATATCTATCTATTTGTCTATCCGTGAAGGTGGAAACACCAAAGTAGGGGTTTGACTATGGCAAACCCCTATACAACCCCAACATTTTTCCTCTCTTGGTTGTGTGTAGGTACATGTTCATGTGGAGCTTGCTAGCGAACTGGACCCTTCGTGAGTTCACTTCCACCACCTTCATTTTTTCATTTCTAAATCATCTTTTAGTTATTTTCATCATCTTTTCATTTAGAATTTATGTTATTATTCTACATTTTGACACCTAGGCTAATAGTAGGTTTTTTGTCATTTTCACTATCCTTTTACACTTTTTGTCTGTACAGATGCTAGTGCACCTGTGAGACACCAATGCGCCACGATGTCGTCCCTATTCTATGTTGTTTTCCTCTGCAGAGAGTTGTCTGAGGTACGATATAAATTCCAAAAACTTGCTTGCTTAGTGCTAACTTAACTCTTGGGTCAGTAGAGTGGTAGAAGCATTGACAGTGCTCTTCATTCTCTAGCCTTGACATTCAACACTTGTCCAATCTGAGGTAGATCAGGGCAGCCTTCCGCTCTTGGCTCTCTATGACCTAGAGCCTTGGTGTGGTTGGTCCCCCTCCTCTATAGTTCCAACAATTCAGAGACTTGTCTTCATATTCCCACTCTTTAGATAGAGCCTACATATTTGTCTTTTGTTGTTCCTTATCAACTTGGCATCGCCACATCTTTGGTCCCTATTAGTTTAGTGCAATAGGATATTCATCATCCTCTAGACACAACTACTTGGGATTCATATCTTACAAACATAGTGTCCTTGTTTGTAGAGTCCTATATTATATATTTTAAGGATTAATTTCAGGACATTCATCTCATCTTTGTTAACAACCACATCATTGTTGTTGGCCCATCATCTTCATCGCCTTTGAAAAATTTTCTACATAATCTTCTTAGCATCTTGGGTTGACATCATTTATTTTTGACATGTGGAGACCTGAGCAATTTTAAGATTTGCACATCATTTGTATTTGGATTCCTAATTTACCCATATTTTTGGATTGGCTTCTCCAATCACCAATGGATTTGTTTCTTCCAAAGGGGAGAAATGTTGTTTGCGAGAAGTGGATCATATTCTATCTTTAGGCATTCATCATTGGCACAATAGATACTTCTTTGTGGGGGGATTTGAATATCCTTTTTTTCTCTCTCCTATTGAGGGGAAATCTATCGTACATGTGTGATAGAATCAGTCTTTGGGGGGTCACATTGAGTCCTCCCTCTATCTATCTTTCACTAGTGCAGTCATTTATTTTTCTCTCTTTTGGAGAGGAGTTTTTCCTATGTGGTTTTCTCATTTTCTCTAGTTATGAGGGATTTCATTTATTTGTACATGGGTACCTCATCAAGACTTGTATTTGAGACCCATCCAAGCATCCATCATTGAATTCTTCATCAGGGTTTTATAGCTTCTCCCTAAGTTGATCTTAGAGGGGGGGTGTTGGAGTAATTAGGACATCACCTAATAATTAATTAATCATTTTTTAATTATTAGGTCCCTTATTAATTTAATTACTTAAGCTAAACTTAAGAATGATTTTTCATTATTTGACTGGACTAATATAGGTCAAGTTGTCTAATTGTATGAGATTAGGACACTTGCCACAATCTAATCAAACCCTCATCTAGGGTTTTCTTTCCTTTTATAAGGATTATCATTCATTGTAATCATTAATTCCATTCAATTCAATTACATTTACAGGTTAATCTCAATATCATATGCTTGTGTGCTACTTTTTTGGATTCAATCATTTCTCTCTTGGTTGTATAGAAAATTAGTTGCTTTTGTCTCTCGTTTGTGATAGGTGTTTTAGCTGCAGGTGATTTACGAGAGTTGTGGGGTTCACTATCAACTCTAACAATAACATAACACAAAACACCAATACCAACCACAATTACTTGACTAACATACTATTATTTTTTAAACACTTGTTTCATTAGAACATATCAACAATAATCATACAATGGTTACATCACCTCTTTACAAAAATAATTAGATAAATCTATAGTTTTGATACATCAAGCTAATTCTAGATAGAAATATAAATATAAGTTATATAATTACATCATCATAATAGGATAACCAAAATTCACTCATGCTTGTTACAACACAAACATAGTCATGAATCATATCATGCAAAACCTACTCTAACAAGAGGGATTGACAATGAGACAATCTAACACCGTCTTCTAATTTGTTTTGATGTCAAATATGCAAAACATGTCAATCTTATCTAATATAACATAATTTATTATTAATTCATTACCCTAAATATGTCACTATGGAAAACCACTAACTTGGAAAAAAAAGGTTATTGATTGAATAACTATCTCTTACCATATTCATCCTCACTTTACCTTGCAATGTTTTTGGAAAACCACTTGGTTCTATTGAATTGCAACTATGAGACAACTATAAAACTAGATATATGATTAGACTCTCCATCAAATGAAATAATTATGTGATGATTTTGAAACATATTAAAGGACAAGACCTAAGAGTCAAACCTATGCCTCTGGGGCTCATTCTGGATGCCCTTGCCTACGTAACAAGATTTGAGGCATCATAGTTCACCTACTTGGACTTGAACCAACACGTACTTGGTTAACCCATAAAATGTATATTAATTGGTTTCAATTCTCACATTTATTAAAAAAAAATTTGAACATAGCCCAATATCACTAGGCCCACTATTAAAAGAGAGAACAATATTACGAGATCAAAATTTATCACTAGATGCACATATAGGATCTCCAAAGAATTTCAAACAACTAGATTACACACATAACCCTCATGTGTTACCAATATTATTTTTTTGATCCTTTTATTTCTCAAATTGTTTATATGTGTGTGTGTGTGTATATGTATATATATATATATATATATATATATATATATATATATATATATATATATATATATATATATATATATATGTGTGTATATATATATATGTGTGTGTGTGTGTGTGTGTGTATATGTATATATTTATTTATTTATTTGTATATATTTTAATGATTGACCAATCACTAACACAATGTGTGCACCTTCTACTTATATTTAGCTGACAAGGCTTGTCTAACATGGAAGAATAACACTTTTCACATTATCTAGTAAAATACAAAATTAGTTAACTTTAAAATTGCTTCATACGGAAATTATTGGAGAAATCTCAATTAACTTAATAGAAGGCTAAAAAAATAAAGAAACTATCCAATTTGAAACTAACCTAGAAAAAGGAGTAGAATATCTCATATATATGGGAGGATACCATACAAAATTTACCTAAGAAAAAATTCAAGAGGAAATATCCTTGGATATGACAGTTCACTAATGAACAAGAAATTATAGTGCATCAATACAATTAATCACACTAGGAACATTTGTAATTATACCTTTATAAATTGTGAAGAAGTTATGTACACATTAACCATCAAAACTACCTAGAAAAATTGATACAATCTAGAAAGGAAAGAGCCCCATATTTCTAAGACCCATCCATTTCCTTTATGTTGACAAGTGTTTCAAGATCACACATCTAAATAAATTTATGTTGAATATGTAATTTTCTATGAATTTTATAGCCATGAGAATTTTCATTATTGATATAATGGAAAATTTAAAGATTAAATTATTATTATTATTTTTAATAAAAAGGGGTAAAAACTTTCTTGAAATCAAGAAATCAACAGTACAAAGAGATCAGGGATCCAATAGGATCTAGAGAGAAGAAGGCACAAAAACATCCAGCCAAGATAGAATCCACAACACAAACAGAAACAACACCCTCATCCATCCATATCATCGAAAATGAACCTCTCTAAATCTTGACAATAATCAGGAGATAACTACCCCCAAGCCTCAATCTTCCAATAATCAACATGCTTTGAAGCCCATTTGGCCAAACAGTCAGCAACCCTATTCCATTCACGCGAGATATGGGTAAAAGACACCACCTCCAACCTGGAACACATCTACAAAATCTATTGGACAATCGAAGCAAGCTACCAATTGACACCAACCATTTTTTTCTCATTCAACATATTAACAATAATCTATGAGTCAGATTCACAGATAATCTTATGCCAACCCAGAGCACAAGTGCACTTAATAGCCCAAAGAATCGCCAACCCCTCCATAAAGTTGTTAAATTTTTTCCCTTTATGAATGGAGAAAAAGAAGATAACCGAACCAGACAGTCGCTACCAATTCCACCAATCCCAGTAGGCCCAGGATTTCCCCTAGAAGAACCATTAATGTTGATCTTCAAAACATCCACTGGGGGAGGCATCCATCTTGCCACCCTCTAAACCTTATTTTTAGCCCACCTACCTCTTCTGACACAAGCAAAGTCAAAAGTCAAGCCCTGAAGACCCAATCCGCTCACAATCTCATCATCACTCCTTTCAAAAGGATACACCACTTTACATTTAGCTTCCACTATTTCTTGGATCATACGAATAATTCTTTACCAAACCTATTGAACCATCAGCCTACCCCTCAAAATATCCTACGATTCCTTTCCAGCCATATTTTCCAAAGGATGAAGGTAGGACCAATGCACCACACAATTTGGAGGAAAGAGGTGTGTGTAGGAGGTTTCCTGAGACTACTCCAGAATTCAACAAGGGAAGAAGCATGAAAAAAAGGATGTTTCCAAACATCCCACCAAATATGTCAAAGAAGCATAGAAAAAGAACAATGGAAAAACAAGTGGGAAGAATCCTCCTCATTGCATCCACACAAAACACAAATAGAAGGGCCCTATAATCCCTGCTTCTGAAGATTTTCCCAAGTCAAACATCTATTCCAAGCCAAATTCCAAACAAAGCAATTACATTTTGGCCATGAGAACTTGTTCTACACATTTTTCCACCATGGAACCTCCACCCCTCCATACTTTTGAACCAACAACTCCTGATACCCACTAGCCACAGTGAAGGCTCCCTTAGGATCCAGACACCAAGCAAGAATATCCTTATTTGGAAGAGAGTTGCACTGTCGACCAACTAGAATAATTTGAAGCTTAGCACATTCCTCCTCCAATCCAACCATAGGACAATCGCAAGGATCCTTCCACCTAGCCACCTCCATCTAACTACAGTGGTAAGAAGTATTAAAATCAATCACCCTTAACCAACCAGCCTCCAAGAAGCATTGGCACAAATTCTGAGGATACTAACAAAAAAATGGGGGAAAAGCCATCCCAAGAATTAGACCAAAAGAGAGCCTTAGCCCCCTATTGCATATCCAAAACAAACCCTCATTGATCAACACAACCCCTTTTTTAAGCGTTTCCCAAATCACAAAACCTTTCCCCACCAAAGGATGACGGGGAATCTCCTCCTTCAATATTCCATGAAGGTACTTGTAAGATAAAATCCGGGCCCAACCATGATCCTATTCCACACACCATCTCCAATAAAGCTTCACTGCCAGCGCCAATCCAGTTAGAGTCAACTACCATAGTTCAAGACTCCCAACTTGCTTCAGACTACAAACAATATCTGACTTCACAAGACTCCACTTGGATGAAGACAAGCTTCCCACCCATAAGAATTATCTATCCAAAGAGTCCAAATCCTTAACAAACCCAATAGGAGCCACCTGGATCATACACCTATAGTTGGGAAGAGCTTACACCGCCGATTTAAGAAGTTGAACCCGCCCAACAAAAGATAGCCATCGGTGAATCCAATGGTTGACCTTTGTACGAAACTTGTCAAGAATGTTTTTTCAAGGTCCCCTTGGAAGGTTACCAAAGGATATAGGAATGCCAAGATAGATTAAAGGAAAAGAGCCAATTTGGAACCTCAAGATGCGAGCAATCCTCTTCTGAATGAGCCTCAGGGTATTAAAGAAGAAAATGGAAGATTTTTCCTTATTAATCCTTTGATCAAAAGCATCAAGATAAATGTCCAAAGCCTTGCGCAAATTAGTGGCCTCTTTGACTATAGACATACCCATCAAAGTAATATCATCAACAAATTATAGGTGAGACTAGGGAGGTAAATCGTTGCCCCGCACCCAACCCTAGATAAGACCCAGCTCCACATTGCTCTTCAAAACTCTCCCCAAACCTTCAGCAAGAAGAATGAATAAATAGGGAGAAAGAGGGTCCCCTTGATGAAGTCCTCTGGAGACCCCAAATAAGGAAAATGGTTCACCATTTATCAACACTAAAAAATAAGTGGTAGTAACACAACTCATGACCCAAAAAACCCACTCTTCTACAAAACCAAAGGCCATGAGAACTTTGTGCAAGAAAGACCACTTAACCCTATCATAGACCTTTGCCATATCTAGCTTGATGAACATAGCCTTTTACTTTGAGGTTTCCATGGAGTGAATAGCTTCAGTGGCAATGACCTTACCATCCAAGATTTGCCTATCTACCACAAACCCACCTTGTTCCTCTGAAATAAGCTTGATAAGCCACCACTTTGACTTCTCAGCAATCAGCTTGGAAATGATTTTATAGACCACATTACAAAGAGAGATAGGTTGGGACAAACTCATTTGGTTTTCACCCTCACACTTAGGTATGAGAGCAAGGAAGGTAGAGTTCAAAGCCCTCGGCATCTATTTGTTCCTTTGAAATTCACAAATCGCTACTAATAAGTCTATACTTATAATGTCCCAAAATTCCTAAAAGAATTCAACCAAAAAACCATTAGGACCAGGAGATTTCCCTTTCTTCATTTGAAAGATAGTGGCCTCCAATTCATCCAATATAATGCAACCCAAGAGGTGCTCATTCATCTCACCAGTGACCAAAGAGGGGATACATGCCAGCACATGATTTTCTTCAGTCAACACATCCTGGTACTCCTCTTTAACTAAGGAAGGAAAGAACTATGAAGCTTCTTCCAAGATATCACTCAAAGAGGTTAAATATTCACCCCTATCATTCACAAGAAAAATAATTGAATTACCATGTCTCCTGGCTTTAACCGAGTTGAAGAAGAAGGCAGTGTTTTTATCCCCCTCCTATAACCACTCAATTTGAGCCTTTTACTTCCAATAAATCTCCTCACACAACTCCCATTCCTCCAAAGCTTTCAATGCACTTGCCTCCTCCCTGAGAGAACCCTCAGAGAGGCCCAACTCCCTAATCTCTCAGGTGATAGCATCCAAATCAGCCTGGGCAGCAACCTTAGCTTGGAAAATATTACCAAAACATTGCATGTTCCATCTTTTGAGTTGGTACTTCACATACTGTGGTTGTTTGAAAAATGAATACACAATGGTACCAAAAGTAGGTCTCCCCCTATCCCACCAATCAGCAACATGTTCCTGCAGAGAAGGGTCCCACAATGACATAAGTTGAAACTTGAAAGAGGGAGACTGAGAAACCCAAGCCGAAGTAACAGATAATTTGATAGGCCACTAATCTGAGCCCCTCCAGTCTAGATTCTCATAGAAAATAGACCATGATCCACCAATCTAAAAACAAGAGACCAAGAACCATTCTAGCCTCTTAGCAATCCAATCCTCCCCCAATCTCCTATTGTTCCAAGTGAACTGACCATTACTAGGTTTGATGTCAACCAGATTCAAACCAGAAATGTTATCACATAGTAGAAAAGCAGAGGGCTCCAACCTCAAACTTCCACCCTTTTTTTCCTCCAAATTAGTAATGGTATTGAAATCACCTACAATAATCCAAGGAAAAAGAGGAACATAGCTCTAAATAAACTTGATATGAGCCCATAAGTACTACTTACCAGGAAAACCTGAAGGAGCATATATGTTGGAAAGAAGATTTGTTTCTCCCATTTCCAAGCTTGAAGCCACCACTGAAATCATAGACTTACAAGACATCCACCAGAGAGGATGAATCTTCAAAGGATTCCATAAATAATCCACTCCCCCTACATTACCTTGGGCACCAATACACTGGCATTGACCCCGACCCCAAAGTTTAGGCGCTAAGCCACACATACTCTCAACAAAGAACTTAGTTTCATGGAAAAAAATCACATCAGTAAAATGATTTCTCACCAAATCACAAACAAATTTTTGTTGAGGGCCACTATTCAAGCCCCTTAAATTCCATGAGAGGATGATCATTTCAAAGGGTTAGAAAAGTGAGAGTTCAAAGTCTTAACAGAACCTTACTCCACCAATGTCTCCCCCATCATCTTAATTTTCTCCAAGTCCTTCTTATGCCTAGCCTTGGAAGACTTCTTAGCAACCCCTTTTTTGAACTCTTTTTGATGAAGCAATAACAAAGGAGAAGCCTTGTTGCCTTTTTCCAAATTAGTCCCCGCTTTCCCCACTGGAAGAGAGATCTCCTCCCCATCTTTCTTTCCAGCCGAGATAACCTTAGGCCCTACTCAAACTATCATATACTAAGATCAACATCCATATGCAAGATGCCACCATCCTATGCATTCTAAATATGATCAGGAATAATGCCCTCCTAAACCAATTCCAAGCCACCTTGGTCCATAGCCATCATGCCCAGGTTCACCTCCTACTGACTAAGGTCGTCCAAAACCTCAAATCTATTAAAAGTATCCCCTTCTTGTCACTCCTCAAGAGTCCTCTTCTGCCCCTGATTCTTATTATGGGACTTAACAAGAATGAAACCCTTTGTACTAGTAGCATCCCCACAGATAGGATCCTTGCCTTTATCAACCCTAGAAGGATTGCGAGGAGGCTACGAAGTTTGAGACTCATAAAATTTGGACCTAGGGAATCTTCACTATAGATGACCATATTCATGACACAGGAAATAACAAAAGGGCAGAGTTTCATAATCAAGTTGTTGCACCCAAGAATACGCACCCACACGAATTTCCAAAGAATCGGGAATAGGATTACTCAATAAATCTCAACACAAATGCAAGCAAAAGTCATTACCTTTTTTTCTTGTGTTTGCTGAGAAGGACCCACAGGTTTCCCCAACAACAAAGCAAGCATTTGCAAAATATTGTTGTGTCAACACTCAACAGGAAATCAAGGAACATGCACCCACACCGATACATGATTCGGAAGCTCCTCTGAAGGATTAAAACCAACATGCCATGGCTTAATAAATAAGCCAATTTTGTTGTGGAAATAAGGCCCTCCCTCAAAAATTCTATTTTGACCAGCCATACAGTTAAACACCACCATAAAATAGCTATTATCCAACAACATAACCTCCATCTCACCCTCTAAAGACCAGGTTCGTTGGGCCCATGATTCCAAAAATTGGAGAGAAACCCACATTCCTGTGAATTTGCAAATCAATGCATGCTTTGAGAAATACTCAATATCTTCCACTATTAATTCAAGTTGAATTACCAACATAGGCCTTTCTTTGTTTCTTTCTAGGCAACCATTAATTTTCTGGATTCGAGGTCCACCAAATGGAGCAAAATCTCCATCCCCCGAATCATTGCAAAATAAATCATTTCCAACCACATGCATAGAAGGAGATGGTGATTTCACTCCAACAACCGAACAAAAATACAAAGAGGTTTTAAACCCAGATGCCCCCTGACTCCATTGCCAAGAGAAAAAAACACACACCGCAGTACAACACTAGGCACGCATGAGAACCTCCCCTCGATTTCACCAAGCACCACCAAACACCAGAGAAAAGAAAGAACCAAAGCAGTT
Organism: Sequoia sempervirens; assembly: GCA_007258455.2. NCBI lineage: Eukaryota > Viridiplantae > Streptophyta > Pinopsida > Cupressales > Cupressaceae > Sequoia > Sequoia sempervirens. The sequence continues at coordinate 66,680 of VDFB02056218.1, read as the reverse complement.
AAGAAGAAAATCCACCCTTCAAAGAAAGCACCTCCCCACAACAACGACACCCCACACACCAACCGCAAAGAGAGTGCATAGAAAAAAGACCCCCCGAGCACAGTCAAACCCCCACCCAACTGAAAACATATTCAAAGAATAAGAAAGACTGGCTAAAGCTGACATACAATGAGGGACGACCCTCATGCAGGTCACTCAGACTGTTGCGGGCACACTAGGAGCAACGCCATCCTCAAGAATTCATTTGGTGAACCCCCCAAATTATTATTATTTTTTAATCATATATTTTAGTCTAATTTGCCATCATTATATGAAATAGAACCATCGAATTTGATAAGCTTTCACTATTTATCTACCATCATTTGTGTTTGTAATTGTCAAAGCTAGTATACATTGGTACATGTCTATGATAAAATCCTATACCAAAGTTTACCTATCTTTTTTGACTTAATGTTGGGATGAGAGGTGATCACACCAACTAGTACTGGTTAGGAGTGTACAAAAATCCTTATAAACTCAATCATAAATGATTTGTATGAGGAAAGAATTATACACAAGGTATAGTAAAGATAATACTTACATGAAAATTAAGAAACCCAAAAAGATCATATTTCTATAGATTTGAAATGTATCATAAGGTATGTCAAAAACTAGAAAAATAATTACATATCCTCCAATAGATAGTAATGAGGGAGAAATCTACCATATGAAAATCATGGATAAACTACAAATTAGTATAATGATTTATTTTCAAATTTATTAATTGTATATTGATATATTTGTTCATGGGTATGTGCTAAATGTAGAAATGAAGATTTAATGCAACCAAATCATGCATAACCCAAATATGATAGAAGGAAATTTTGACTAAACTTCATATTTTCTAGATTGAAGAGATATTTGTGTATACACATTTTAAACCTTACCTAGACAAGCTAAAGATAATCCTCTACTAAACCTTTTCTAGCACACTCCTCTCTTCCACGTCTCTCCTCTTCACGCTTCTAACTCAACTCTACTTTGGAATTCAATCTATATATACATGATTTTATGCTTTGGTAATCTAAACAATAGTGTCAAAAGGACCATTGAGATAGGGGATATGGTTTATCATTGTTTAATGGGTGCTAACTGATTCATTCATAATGAATCTAATGGTATGTGACATTATCCATTCACTCTACTCAATGACACATCTCATTCACTCTAACTAGCTATCATTCCTCATTCTATGTCCATTCCTAGTATTGACAAAAACCATTGCTCCACAAATCAGTTCTACACTAATACTCTACATATATTTTCATTACTTATTCATCATAGCCATTGACCCACCCTTTTCCTCCTAATTCTATAACCAATGTTGAAGAAAAGGGAACAATAATATGGAACAAATTCACTTTGAAGATTTTTGAAAAACTTCCAATATAAACCTCGTTCTCTCAAGATTAGCGTTCTACATAGTTTTGTGAAGATGGTGGTGAAATATCCTCAAGAGAGTAACATGGAGAGTGAAGATAATCTTGTTGCAAAGATGAAAGATCTTCAATAGTCATGAGAGTTGAACATGAGAGAGAGTGAAAAAACAACCTTTTTTTCAAAATAGTAGTTCAGGTCAATTTTGTTCAATATGATTACATGCAGGAGTGTTACACTCAAAAAATCCACTAAAAGGTAATGCTCCAATGACCACTAGAATCATGTAGGATGCTAGTGTTTTGCACGGATGTCCACAAAAAATGCTCCTATCTAAAAAATCAAACTCAAAGAACCAAGAACATCATGAAATTAGAAAAAATGGATTATTTAGGTGCTAACATTTTGAAATTTTAAAAAAAATATCAAGGGCTATAAGGACACTGTGTAGTGTGAAATTTCAAGGGTATGCAATTTACAATAGTATATTTTACCTCCACTTTAGTAGGCATATGAACTACACAAAATATGCATGCTAAAGTAGAAAATGAAAATCGCAAATGTTAACAAGGGTATTGTAAAGTATGCAAAATATTCAATCTAAGTAAATATGCCCCCAAGAAGAAGACCTGCAAAGACAACTAAAATATCTTGTACAAAACATAGACATTATGCAAAGACTAAAAAATTAAATGTGTTAGCTACAAAAATGCACTTAAACACAAGAAAAGCACAAAATAAATTCTCATGTGATGTAGAGCATCCAACAACAACATCAACAATTTCATTTCAACAGGGATTTCAATCCCAAATAGAATCAGGAGAAGATCAAATTAGACTAACAATAGAAATTGCTTCATTTCTTCATCAAATCCATATTGTTTCATTTGAAAATCTCATGGAAACAACAAGCCAAAACACTCCATGACCAATCCATCTTTGTATCATACTCAAATCCTCTTAACCATTAACAATCTATCTGATTTCAAGGCAAAAACCCGATCAAATCACTGAACCATTCAAATACTTCAACATAGACTCCTCATTACCACTCACAACCAAGGAAACAAATTAACTAAACCATGCCTTCTTGTTACAATAGTTATCAGTCCTTCAAGACACTATACTTATCATTTTTCTGCTTGAGATAAACCAATAACTCATTCACATAATGTTATCTTATCAGGTTCATAGTTTCTTATATTCATGTCACCATTGGCACACAAGGACCAAATTTCTTATCATATCAAAAGCCACAAGTCTACCTTCTAACCCATATCCAAACACTTAGACCTTTTTAACAACATTGAATTAACAGTTTCAAGAACAACTCAGACCTTCATATCACTGTTTTTGTCAGATTCATTGTTTTAACAATCTAATCACCTTTTACCTTGTAGGCCATCAAAACCCTAATCGGGTAATTCCTTTACAATTCCTTTGCATTTCCTCAAACCCAACATACATTCTAAACCCTTTCTAGTCTAATCAATCATAACACAAACTCAATCATTGTTGTTTAGAAACAATCATCAGAAATATGTGTCTGTACGCTGCCAAAGAGCTACTAGAATAGGCCTTTCTTACAAAGAAAGTGCTTTTAGATTATCACCAAAACAACCAAGGACTTCAAACAGTCTTCCAACTAGTTTCAAAACTCAAGATTTATCATATTTTAGGGAGGAAAAGGCAATTACTCATTGTTCTTCAAAACCCTTGTTTGTGGGCTTTTACAACACAAGAGAGTGAGGGTTTGTTAGAAAACCATACTTCCAATCTTTACCTGCTCTGCCACAGTTTGAAACATGCATAAATATGTCTGTATAGGCAGTCCAAGCCTTCCTCAACCCTTTAATACCTTGATTCCTTCATAACATCTCTTGGAGCCATCAAATTCACATTGGAAACCAATATCTAGCCTAAATTTGGTGGGATGGTGGTTTACTTCCTAAAAGACTCTCAAACCACTGTTGAAAAGACACAGAACGAGGCACAGGTAATTGCTTTTCTTCTTTTATTTCTTACAAACTAACCTCCAATCTCTTTGAAAATGAAAGTAACTCCTTCCTACATATTAACACACAAAGAATCTAACTTTAATGCTACTGAACTATCAATGCAAAGATGAGAAGAATGGAGAAAGATGTTGCTAACATAGAAAATAGGGAATTTTTATTTCAAAATCTGATTACAAGAACACAAAATTCTCTTTTTTCTTGCATTTACATGCCTTTTAAAGATATTTCCTCTTCCATAAATGATTTTCTAACTCCTCCATCGGTTGAAACTACCCTTTAACTCTTAATTTTCCTGATTTATGCCCTTTTGTCAACTTAATAACTTTGGACAATATTAAAATGATGCAAGTTTTGTATTCTTTTTCTATTTTGACCTCCTAATGACTCATTACATGGATTAAATACATGAAATAGGACCTTATATGACCTTGAACATGCTTTACATCATTTTTCCATGACCTTTTGTGATTGATTCAATATAAATTTGGACACTCATCTCTTTTTGCAAAATTGAAAAGTATTTGATGACCTAGGTGCTCCTGCACCATCATGTGAACAAGCATGCAAAAAATATTCAAGAGAGAAAACAACAAGAGCTTGATATGATTTAATAGGTGTGGCTTGTAACATGCCCATTGTTCTACCTAATAACTTTTTCTATGTTTTACCCACAAGTGAACAGTTTATGCTACTAATGTTATGAGCAATAAATTTTTTTTCATTTAAATATCAAGATGCACATATGAAACATATTTCAAACTTTCCCACTGCATAACAAATAATCTTTTCAATAATACAAGCAAATTTTTCACATTACATAATTTCAAGATAATATTTCACCTTTACAATTTCCTTAGAGATGGAAACATGATTACATACATAGCTTCAACGAGCTTACTGAAATAGAGATACGAGTGGTTCAGATGTCCCAACATTGGTGCATATATTCTAGATGCCCCCATTCCTTGGTGCATACATTTTATTTGTCCCAAATACTGACACATACATCCTTAAATATTGTTTGCCAACTGCATGAGGAGAAGCATCACTTGAGAACTTTCCTACTAACCACAAACTTATTGCAGTTCCCCATACATCTACCAAATTGGTAAGATGGCCCTACCCTTTGACAAAGAGATTTGTTTAGTAACCTCATAATCCTAGCCCTTTCTGAGCATGGTGTTGTGTCCTACATATCTAGAGCTACCATACACATGTATGACAATCCTTGCCTAGTATGTAGACTTAGATCGTGGTGAACTAATAGTGTAACAGTGGCAACTTACACTACTTTGGTCAAAGAATTCAACACCTGATACTTCAAGTGAGATTCATCTATTTCACCCACCTTCCTAGGTTGATTTGGTTTTGACCATTCATACTCTATACATAGGTTACCCCCTTTCCCTTGGATTATTCTAACCCCAAGAAATAACCCAATTAACCATATAGTATACATAACATCACAAAATTTAAATGACTTCATTTCAAAAGGTATAATCTCAACAATAAATGACCTCAGTCAAAAGAATAATCTCATCAATAAGCGACTCTATTCAAGAGTATAATCTCATCAATAAACTACTCCATTCAAGAGTATAATCTCAAAATTAAATCAAATCCAATCAAAGGTATAATCAATAATCAAATGGTCAAGAAAATCATATAGGTTAATCCCAACCTATTTGCTTAATCAATAATCAAGTAAAAAACCCAACCAAATAGGTTATTCCCAACCTAGGGTTTAAATTGAAAGTGATGTAATGATCAAGTGATCATAAACAAATCATAAAAACTCTCTTTCCATATACCTAAAACATTCTCATGTTTACAATATTCACTATAGTTGAATATAATCTGGAGGAAATTATCAACTTGTGAGGAGTTGGTGCAACTACACCCATAGTCCTTTCATAATACTATTTTGGGTTACCAAAGTTACATGAGTCCTCTTTTAGAATTCCATGAATAGGAATAAACTTTAAATCAAAATAAGAAAATAACATAATCATAAAATACATTTTCTCAAGCCTGCTATCGAATATTGATATAACCATCAAGTTTATACCCTAACCCTAGGGATAAAACTCTCTTCCTACTTTCAAGGAGATTTAAGTAATCGGTCAAGTATAAATTATCAACACAGTTTGGATAACTTCTCAACCTATCAATGGCGCCATGTCCATCATGCCATATCCCTGTAGTATTTCTAACCTCAATATTCACAAAGGTTTACCTAACACCATAAGTTAAAAAATTCAATTACTTCAAGACATCGATATATTTCACGTTCCACATTTCATGCTACATATGAATAGTATTGACAATCTACATATAGTATTGACAAACTACGTAAAGAATTAATAGAAGCACAATCGTACGAATTCCCATATAGGGTATATAAAAGTATTAACCCAATAGATAGGTTCCACCAAAGCAAGAAACAACTAAGAACATGCAAGCTTATCGAGAGAATTATAATCACATATTTAAATCAATCCTTTCTAATCAAGACAACCATAAACAAATAACCTTCCAAACATAAATAATGTAAGATGGGTTTTCTTAGTTTCTAGCCTAGAATAGTGAGAGCTAACACCTCTAGACCATTAACCACACCTAAACAAGAGAAAACAATGAAAGCATAAGGAAAATAAAACATGAAATCACAATACTCCTCATGCTTGAATCTTGAACCACTTCCCTTGCTCTCCTATTTCTCCTTTTTGCAATCTTTTCCCTCAAATTTGTTGCTTCACATGTGCAAATACCTGCAAAATAGTAAGTAGAAAGTTGGAGACAAATAATTGTTAAATTGAAAATGGAGGAAGGTTGCTTTAATAGGCAACCTTTTGAATGGACGACTGAGATTAATCCTCTAGAAGGATTCCAAGATCAATGGTGGAGGATGCATGAGAGGGAGGTTACGAAATGGATGGTTGAGATTGAGTCTCAAAAAGATGCCAAGATCAATGGTCCAGAATTGATGCATGAAGAATATGCTATTCTTGGAGGAATCATGACAGGTATGATGCCGACGGCTATGACAACAATGAAGGCTATGATAGGGGTTAATGACAGGGCATCCTTGACTAGAGGAGGTGCATAAATTATTTATTCAAAAATGGAGGAAAATGGAGGAAAGGGACAAGTGGAAAATAAATAATTTATTCAAATTATTTATTTGGAAAAAATGAAAAAGGAGCATTTAATTAAATTAATCAATTTAATTAAATGGGAAGATGGAAATTAGAGAGGAATTAAATAATTTCAACAATTATTTAATCATAGAAGAATAAAAAGTTGAAATAATTAAATAAATGATGATTTATTTAATTATAGAATAAAGGGTTATATTAGTGATGCAATTGAATAATTTTAATTGATCAGGATAGAAATGATAAGGTGAATTAATTAAATAATTAAAAATTATTTAATTAATAGAGGAATATGATCGAACATAATTGAATAATTAAAATTATTCAATCATCGAAGGATGACGACCAAGAAAAATGGCGCTCGCAGATTTAGGACATTTTTCGGTGTCTACATTTTGCCCATTTTTTACATAATGTAGTTCATCGCATTGTGTCAAAGAAATTTAGTCAAGAGATGCTCTAGGATGCCCTGGTGACAGCAAGGTATGGGTATGCCCCCTCAGGAAAATTTGACAAATTTTCAAAAAAATTCAAAAATTTGGAAAATTGTCTCAGTAAGACAAAAGGATGACCAGGACTTTTATGGTGAAGGAAGAATTGATGATCAACGTCAAAAACAGGGTCAAATTTGAGGTCAAGGGTATCAAAGGGTGCGTCCAGAAGGAAAGGTATGTCAAAAACCCTAAATTTGGACCTATAAATGGCAATTTGAATTTGAAAAAGGGTCATTTTCACTTTCCCAATTTAGAAATATGAAGAGCTTAGAGTGATTATACAGAGAAAATGTCTCAAGTTCTAGAGGCTTCCCACCACGCGTATAGGATCTATACCTTCCGCCGACCTGAGAGAGTGCCTGCCCCGATACGTGCTACGAACTTAGCTTTTATTTTTTTGTTTCACGTGCATTCAGGCTAGGAAATAATTTAATAGATGAATGTGTCGCATGGCGCACGATGCATTTGTTATCGTGTTCGACGCATTCAATAAGCAATTCACTGCAATTGTCTCAATGCGACGCAAATTCATAGGGACAAGGTAGGAAACGTTTGTGATGTGACACATGAAATGATGTGACACAAGTGCATTTTTAAGTCACATATGTGATCAGGAATGACACAAACGACTTTGTACGAGACATACATTGCACAAAATGACGCATTTGTTGGGCTTGTGACGCATTTTTAGTTGCGAGCCAGTTATACTTTATGTGGCGCATTAGACATAAATTGTGACACAATTACCTGGTGAAGGATTTGCCCTAGTCTAGGAAAGTTTGACTTGGTCATTAGGTTCGATAGGTCAAATGAGGGTTTTGGATTGACGTTATTGGTTGCTTCATGTTTTCAAGTGCATCTTCCACCTATTTATACCCAAGATTCCAAACCGGATGTATTCTGACTGCGAGACCAGCTAGGCGATGATGAGAAGGGTGTGCTATTAGAGCTAGGATTGTTTTATGTGACATATATTCCCACTATTAGGGAAAATAGGGGTATGCTAACATCACTAGCAGAGCGGTGGCACTCAATGACGAGTAGCTTCCATTTTCCTACGGGGGATGCGATAGTCACCCTAGAGGATGTATACAAGATCCTGAGATTACCCATTCGTGATGAGTGTGTGTGGTATGATTTGGCTCAAGGACTTCAAGCATTGTATGAGTATTATGAGACTGAGGATGATGCTAAGCTTGAGATCCAAGGAAATGAGATCCGGTGGGAGATCTTGGCAGAGACATATGATCAGTTTGACTGTGTTTTGTGTGCACTGATAGTGAGAGTGATGATTCCTGATCATAGAGGCCATGGCTTCCCAATTGGTTGGGGAGAGATGTTAGGGTTGATGATTCAACACAAGACAGTGTACGCATGGGGGCAATGTCTTTTGGTGATGTTATATTTCTAGCTACATGATATTTTTTATAGAGAGGGGCAGAGCTTGAGTTGTGGTGTGACCTTGCGTATAGTTTGGGAATGGGAGCACATAGCCGTGTTTCAGCCACCAGTGGTTCAACGGGCAGTGGGTACAACACCATACTCTTATCTATATCAGGGGGCCTTGATCCAGACACACATGGGGGATGTAGGCTATTGGAGGCATGGCATAGATATTGGTTAGTTTCGTCTGGAGACCATACAGGACATGCCCATTGTGGATAGATGAGGATGACCACTTACCTTGGTGCAGAGAATCAAGATATTTGATTGGGTAGACAATACAGAGTTAGCACATTGTTGAGATGTATCTACCAGAGAGGGTTCAATGGTAGTTTGGGAAGAGGAAGGGAGTTCTAGTGGGAAGAGCAAAGTATGGGCGATCATCACATGAGGTGCATCCCTGGGGCCCACAGATTGTAGTCACTATGGCCAAGCATGAGATAGATTCCTTATAGGCCTTGGATTGGGAGTGGCAGGGAGGGGATGTTGATGTGGGCACTACACTAGAGTATGATGATTGGTGGTAGATTCACAGGCCCATTCCACTTACAGATCCATAGCAGCCAGCACCAGTAGAGCGCAGAGTCAGGGGTGTGAGAGGTCGATAGGGAGGCAAAGGCGGGAGGAGCAGAGGAGATAGAGGGTGATGAGGGGATGATGGGGGTGATGAAGGAGGAGGACGAAGGAGGAGGATGAGGAGGAGGTGATAGATAGCCGAGGAGGAATAGAGGGTGACAGGATGGTAGGCAGTTGCCACCCATTCAAGAGGAGGCAAAGATGGAGGAGGATCGACTGGAGGTTAGGGAAGTAGTAGAGGCACTAGTACAGGCTAGGGAGCAGCATGCAGAGGTTCCTATAGTGGAGGTTGCACAGTCGAAGGCTATGGAGGTCGAGGGAGGTGGTGATGGAGGACAGGTAGGAGGAGAGGAGGAGGCATATATGGAGGAGGCAAAGCAGATTCTCTATGAGAGGATGATCATGGGCAAGGAGGAGATGCCACAGGAGGTGGGGGCCAGAGATGGGGAGGGATCAACAAAGCAGAGGATAGTCATTCTATAGGTTCGGGTGCAAGCCTTGGAGGCACAATTCAGGACAGTGACTGCTGAGAGGGATGACCTTAAGGCCGAGAGGGATGCCTTTCAAGTAGAGAGGGACCTAGCAGTGACTGGGTAGCAGTGAGCAGAGCAACAGATTATTGATTTTACAGCCACCTACAGTGGATCAATGGTTGATATTGCACAGGAGCTAGCAAGGTAGGGTGTGGCCACCCAGTATTACAGAGGCTTGTATGAGAGGGTTGTGCCACCGGAGAGGAGGGAGCCTAGCTTTTCACAGGTGGAGACCAACATATCACAGGGCAGAACACGCAACTGATAGACACACAGCAGGTCAGAGGGTGAGACTTCAGATGCCAGGCGAGCCAACCCATATGAAAAACCTCCCACCATAGGGCACAATACTATAAGGGTCGAAGATGAGGGAAGTTCTGGATAGATTGTCTTTAGCATTTATCATGTTATTATATAGATACTGATACACTTGATTATCAAGCCTGCGAGCTCCATTTTATTTATGCGCCATGACATTGTACCTATGACACGTGATTTTGAGCGATATATATGATATGATTTTGGCGGTGGTTGATGATATGCATTATGATGTATTTATGCATTTATGATGACATACTATGTGATGGATGCTTATGTGTTTATTTATGTGTTCATGTACTGATTTACGATATGATGGATGATTATGCGTGTATGATTATGATGTTTGTTGATGCATTCTATATGATGATGTGATGATTTTGATGTGGTTTATGATTATGTACCTATGACTATGTTATAAATGTTTATGCTTTTATGATATGCAAGATGGCCTAATCTTTACTAAATGTAGTGTGATATGATGATGATCTATATGATTATGCTATGAGTATAGTGAAATATAATGATGTAATGCATTTATGGTTATGGATGTTTTGATTATGTTATGTGTAATGGAAAAAATTTGAGATGGAATGTATTAATGGAATGTAATTTTTTTATGATAATACAAAGTGTTTGATGGAAAATATGTAATGTGGATGAAAAATGTGACGCTTAATGTGATGTATGATAACAGGATATGGTGTATATGATATGTAATGTGATGTTATATGAGATGCAATGTGAATGGGTTGTAATGTAACATGTTATGGAATGTAATACTATGTGATATGGGATGTAATGCTAAAATGTATGATGCAAATGATACTATCATGATGCTATATGGACGCAGTTTGTGTTTTTTGTATTTTCTTATGCAAATATATGTGACCTAATATGAAAATGATATTTATGATGATGGTGTTTTCTATGATGCAATCTAACATGATTATGGATGCAAGATGTTTTTTTGTTTCACGGGACTCTTTCAAGATGCAGATGGAAAAAATGTTAGTGCAGAGAAGATGGAGGAGATGAATGTTAGTGTGGAAAAGACAAAGGAGATGGAGATGGAAGGTTAGACCAGGAATGATAAGGGATCCAACTTTCATGCTTACATTTTTATATTTATCATCATTGGGCATCCAAAATGTCACAAATGGTCCACAAACACCAGGGTATGACATAGACCAAGGTGTGCAAGGTGACCATTTAGGAGAGAAAAGCAATCAAAAAGACAAGGAATGCCCCAGCTCATACTAAGGACCCAATTGTCCTAGTATTTTTGCCAAGACAAACCACAGACAACAATCAAAGAAAAGAGGCCATGATCCATCATCATCCCTCTAAATCCGTTGATAGGACATCCTCGAGGAGACTAGTAACAGGACCCAAAACCAATTGAAAAGATAAGAAAAATCCAGACCAATAAAGTATTTGCCAAGATAGTGCTTTCCAATCATAATGATGAGATTGTTTGATTGATTGATTGATTAGGTTGACCAAGATGACTAAATTGATTGATAATTTGACAAGGATTGATAAAGTGATTTGATTGATCATGCCTAGCATCAGAAAGGACACATCCTGATGAAGGAAAGATTGATTGAGAAAGCTGATAATATTGATTGATTTGACAAAGTTTATTGATAAAGATTACAAATTGATTTAATCGATAGGTTGAAAAAGATTGATTGACAAGTTGACAAATTGATTTGATTGATCATACCTAGTTTCAGGAAGGAAACATCCTGATTAAGGCAAGATTGATTGACCAGGTTGACAAGATTGATCATTTATTTGACAAAGATTGATTGATATGACCAAGCGATGTGGCGATACCTAATGGAAAGAAGGACACATCCTATTTAAGGAAAAGGACACATATGATAGAATTGATCAAATGATAAGTTTTGACAAGGCACCTATTTGCAAGAAAGACATATGCTATTTAAGGTGAATGACCAAATTGAAAAAGTCTAATATCAGGAAGGACACATCCTGATAGAAGATGGAAGATGAGACTGAATGAGACAAATGACCTAATGCCCCATTCTGATTGAATGACTAGATTGATTGATTGAAGGATTTTGTTGGTTATGTGCATTTGTTGGTTCGTGATTTGGTTTGAGTGATGATTGCTTTCAGACTAAGGACATGACCACACCTAACAAACCCTAATGGACTTGACATAGGGGGCCTCTGGGACTCATCGAAAGATAGCATTACCTATGTAGCAATGTGCTGAGACCTCGTAGTTCGACACGACTTGACTTTGTCTTATTCGACAAAAGGTTGAGTCATGATTTTATTTGGAAAACCTAAAAGGATTGACCTAATGCCTTGAGGGATCATTTAAGATGAGCCTTGCCTATGTAGAAGACATGCAGAGGAAATGTAGTTTGACCCTACTAAAAAAAACTCACTCAGACTTAGTCCCAAAGTCTGTTTTTGGGATTTTTGGAGTTTTATGATTTTTTGGATTTTTTAAGGTTTTTCTGATTTTTTTGGATTTTGATGTTTTTTGATGTTGATATTATTTTCGATGGAGAGATAGGTCAAGGAATTTCCCCCAGTCAGGTACAGGACTAGTATATTATGTGCAAAGGGGTAGTGGTGAATGCAATAGATGATCAGGATACCCAAATGTTGGTAGTTTCTAGGCCACAAAAGGATGAAAAAGTTTATTATGGGTGAAAGATATGCACGAATGGATGAGCAGAAGGATGAAAGACCAGATGGAGTGATAGTAGATGAAGGAGCAGGGACTGACTACATATGGCACCTGTTTGCTAGGTTTTCACCATGGTACTTATCCAAAGCGCCACCGAAGTGGTTTTCACTTTTAGAAGAATTATTTCTCATTACTATTTTTTCATTTTTTTATAATTTTTTTGTTGTCACCAAGACACCTGTTTGCTAGGTTTTCATTAGGGTGACCTTTTTTTATTTTTATTTTATTTTTTATATTTTTTACTTTTTAAGGGGATACTCTAAGAATCAAGTGTAATACTTGTAGAGGTGCATGTTGTTGATAGGTTCAGACAATGGATCTCCTTCAAGAGTAGAAAGATAATAAGCACCTGATCCATATGATGCTATAATGATATAATGGCCCAACCAATTAGGTTCAAACTTTCCAAGTTTTTCTTGTTCTATCTGATTCTTCAGATTTTCTTTTAGGACTAAGTCACCAATTTCAAAGCTTCTAAGTCAGACCTTTTTATTATAGTTGCAGTGAAGGTGATTCTAGTATGCTTGCAGATGTGTCAAAGCATTTTGTTTCTTTTCATCCAGTAACTCTAGCTCATGTAAACGGGATACACGATATTCTTCTTGATCAATCAAGCCTTGTATAGAGACTCACAAAGAGGGTAACTCGACCTCTATAGGAAGTATTGCTTCAGATCCATAGACAAGGGAATATGGAGTGGCTCCAGTTAGAGTGTGGAAACTAGTATTGTAGGCCCATAAAGCAGGATTGAGTTGTAAGTTCCAGTCGTGGCCAACATCATTGATAGTCTTCTTTAGGATTTTTAGGATGGTTTTATTAGATGCATCATATTGGCCATTGCCTTGGGGGTAATATGGAGTGGAAAAATGATGTTGGATATGGAATTTTTCATAAAGCTCATGGACATCCTAGTTTTTGAAAGGGAGACCATCATCGGTGATGATGGACTGTGGAATACCATAGTGGCAAATGATATAGTTCAGGATGAACTTGGTTATCTAATTTCCAGTGATGTAAGTCAATGGGATGGCTTCAATCCATTTTGTGAAATTGAGAAAATGGCCAAGGCAAAGTAAATGGTTGAAGTTCCTAAGCTAGTGCATGTATAAGATCTCCATGATTCTGATACTATTGACATTTCTTCACAAAGTGATAAGCATCATGTTCTATCGTAGGCCAATAATATCCCATTCTCATGAGATTTTAGCTAAGGTTGGACCAGTAGAGTGAGCTCCACATATACCCTGGTGTACCTCTTATAAGGTTGTGGGTGCTTCATTTGAGTCGAGACATTGAAGGAGGGTACTATCTAGGCTATGGCAATAAAGGGTGTCTTCGATGATGGCATATTTGGATGCTTTTCAGATAAAGGTTTTGTGTTGGTTAGAGGACAAGTCGAAAGGGATACTTTAGTCATGCAAATAGGCATAGATATCTTTATACCATGGAGATTCAAGACCAAAAATTTCACACACAAGTTCGGTTTCGAGGACATCGAATGCGGGGATCAACAATTGTTCCAACAAGAACTCATATTGTGAGGCATTGTTGGGAATGTCCAAGAGAGATCCAATTTTAGCCATTGCATCAGTTGCTTTCTTCTGGATTCTTGGTATCTATTCAAAAGAAATATTATCAAAGTATAGTCTGAATTTGTCTACCATGCGCTTGTAGGGAATAAATTTATCATCCTTGGTGTCATAGTCATCATTAACTTGTTTAATCACTAATTGGGAGTCACCATAGAGTTGAAGGTCCTTGATTTTCCAATTTATTTCCATTCAGAGTCCTTTCAATAATGCTTCATACTCAACCATGTTGTTTGTGCACAAAAATTCTATCTGAAATGACTTAGGAATGGAGTCTCCTTGAGGTGTGATAAATAAGATACCGGCTCCTGATCCATGACTTGTATAAGATCCATAAAAGTATAACTTCCATGTTGTTGGTGTGTCTATGACAAGGATCGATTCATCTAGGAAATCAGCTAGCAAAGGATGGTCTAATTTTAATGGTGCATCTGTGAGTTGGTCGGCTATTACTTTTCCCTTTATTGCTTTGTGGTCAACATACTCAATGTCATATTCACTCAAGATCATAATTCATTTAGCTAGCCTACCTGTCAATGCTGCTTTGTTGAGTAGATATTTCAAAGGATCAATTTTGGCAATCAACTTGGTTTTGTGATTTAGCATATAATGTCTCAATTTTTGTGTTGTGAATACCACTGCTAGACATGCTCGCTCAATAGGACTATAGTTTAGCTCATACCTGACTAAAGTTGTGACTGATATAGTATATTGCCCTTTCCTTGTCATCTTTATCATTTTGTGCTAAAAATTCCTCCAGTGTTAATGTAGTAGTTGTCACATACAGTATTATATGTCTTCCATCGATTGGCGGCATAAGGAGTAGTGGAGTTAATAGATACTTCTTGATTTGGTCAAATGCTTCTTGACACTTGTCAATCCAATTGAAGGGAATTCCTTTCCTTAACAAATGTTGGAATGGATGGGTCTTGTCTGCTAGCTAAGCAATGAACCTATAGATTGATTGTAGTCTTCCTTGTAATGTCCTTAACTCATTGATATTGGTTTGTGGTGGCATGTCTAAGATCGCTTTTACTTTGGTGGGATCAACTTCTATTCCCCTATGAGAGACTATATATCCTAGGAGTTTGCCTAATTGGACCCCAAAAACACTTTTATTTATTTGGATTTAGTTTGAGTTGATATTTTTAAGTCGGGTGAAAATTTTATCCAATACTGACAAGTGTCCACTTCGTTCAAGAGATTTGGAAAGGAGGTCATCCACATAATATTCCACAAGGATATGCATATAGTTATGAAAAATTATGGTCATGGCTCTCTGATATATTGTGGCTCTGGCATTTTTTAATCCAAATGGCATTACATTCCAACAGAAAGTTCCCCAAGTGCATGTGAAAGTTGTCTTTGGTTGATCTTCAATGGAAATTCTGATCTGATTGTATCTTGAGAATCCATAAATTAGTGATAGCATTTCATGTCCAACAGTTAGATCTACTATGATTTCAATACTTGGCAGAGGAAAATCATCTTTGGGACAAGCTTTATTGAGGTCTTGAAAATCCGTGCAAATGTTGATCTGACCATTCAATTTTGTGATAGGAACTAGATTTGATATCCATTCTACGTAATCAATCGGGCGAATGAAGCTGACATCCAAGAGCTTCTTGAGTTCTACCTTGACAAGGAGCAAAATCTGGGAGTGCATTTTTATTAACTTTCGTTTGTATGGTTTGGAATTTGGTAGCAATGGTAAGTGATGTGGAACCAATTCGGGATCCAATCCAGCCATATCGGCATATGACCATGCGAAGTTGACTTGTCCTTTTGAGAAGAATGCTATGAACTCAACCTTTTCTTCAATGGTCAAGGATGCTGCTAATTGTATTATTCTAGAGTTATTTGATGTTTTGATGTTGACTTCCTTTGTTTCTTCTATGAGCAACGACAATCTCTCTCAGTCTATTGGGAGACAATCCTATCCTCCATCCTCAGGTGCCTCTAAGAGGTTTTCACCTTCAAATACATCCTTTATTTTTACTTTTTCGTAGTCAACAGGCACCTTTCAGTTTTCACTTGAAGACCTATTATTTTTATTTTTGCTTTTTTTCATTTTCACTTTTGTGACTAGAGGACAGGACGATCTCACCAAACTATGTGACATAATTGAGTTCTATGGAAAAGCCAACTTTATGATCTTTATTTGGTATTCCCTCATGAATTCCCATGAACTCAGCGATAGCTTCATCATTCTCAAAAGTGTCTAAAGTTGGTAGTCCTTGTTGGTCCCAATCTATAAGTTGAGGGTAGACAAGAGGCAAGCCATCATCGACATTGTAGAGGGTCATGGTGTAGGCAGATAGGGTAAAGATGGAACTAAAGTCATCGGGCTCCAAGGAGGCTAAATCAATGAATTTCCAAAAATAGTGTTGGATCCATTCTTCTTTAGTCAAGGACATTCTCAGATGAGTACTCGATGGATTTCGTGAAGAATCAAGGGTAAGCATTTGGTCAAATTCCCCAAATAGTTTGTCAAGGTCCATGAAAGTGGTGGAGGATAGGGATCCCATTCATATTCATTGGAATCGACATCATAATCCCAAGGGTCCTCATGTGTTTCGCTCTCATCTAAAGCACTAGCAACCTCACTCAAGGGTGACCCGATACCTCGGATAGTCACTTTTACCAGAAAAAACCCTAGCCCTTGATGACTTATGAGCTTAGGAGGTTGTAGAGGTTCCAACATTCCTTGATTTTTCAAACCAAGGCCATTGTGTCCATCATATCCATGTCGTTTCATTATCTAGAACCCTTTTGGATACTGTTTAATTAGCAATTTCTTAGTTCCAATGTCTTCTTCTTTGTACAACCATGTAAGAATGTGGTCATCTAGAGACTCTTTAGCAAGTTCCCCCCATTTAGTGAAGGTGATAGGGGGATTTTGGATAACAACTTTGGGCTGAATAGGATGTGGTTTTCCGTATGACTTTGGTGACTTGGGTAACTTTCCAATGAAAAAGAGGCTCTTCATATCATATTCTCTGCAGCCTTTGTCTTGGATCTAGATTTTAGGCGTGGAAGGTGTAATGAATGAGTTGGATGATTTGACAAGGGTGGACGGATCAATGTAGTGGGATGGAGTGGTAGATGAGGTGGAAGATGAGGCCTCTCAATTGATGGGCACTTGACATTTAGCAGTTCCTTTGAGGTTGGAACTATAATCAAGAGTTGTTGGCCTATCTAAATAACACAAAACAGAATGCAAAAGACCACAAACAACACTTAACACCTCAAGATAGGGCTACATTAACTCAAACAAAATAGAGATAAAGAAAGCATATTTTACCTTGTAAGAGTTTCTCCTTGGTTGGCCCTTTGATGATTGATGTCTTGTATGCTCCTTTGATGGCAAGATGGATTAAAGATGGACTCAAAATTATCTATGTGAGATGAGGAATGCAATGAGTTATGTGGGTAGTTGGATTGATGAGTGCAAATGAAAATGATAAAAGCTTCAAAGCATGCAACAATGGAGATTTTTGTGAGTGCAAGAGTGTAAGTGTGAGCTATAGATTGAATGAAAAATGTATGAATGCCTAATGAATAAAAAATGAAAGAAAATATTTCATTTTAAAGGATATTTCCCTAGAGAATTAAACGGTTGAGATTTTTCCAACATGGGAAAGATGAAGGGTTGTGGTGAGTTGAGGACTCACAAGCCCTCACATCTTTCCATATGGAGGATGAGATGTCACAAGAACAAGTGAGTTAGAAAAGGGACATGTGAGGTGGAGGTACTTGCAAGTACCTTGGGATGAGGAGAAAATTTCCTCAAAAAGGAACTTATTGTCCCCATGTGGGAAGGATGTTGACATGTGAGGAATTTTATAATTCCTCACACATCATCATGGGGAAGAGAGAAGTTGTTGGAGGAATAAATGTGAATTTTAAATTCACATGATTGGAAGGAATAAGGTGGTTGGGAGAATAAATATGAATATTAAATTCACATGAGAAGCACCTTGTGGATAAGACAAGGTTCTTATGAAGGAAGCTGAAAAGTACCTTCTGGATAAGACAAGGTCATTATAATGGAAGGTTCTTGACCCCATGTGACTAATGTGACAAGTGAGGAGTTCTAGAACTCCTGACAACTTGTATGGGGAAGAGGAGAGTCTTGGAGGGATAAATGTGAATTTTAAATTCACATGGGGAAGAGGGTCTAGGCTAAATGTGGAAATTGTGAAGGTTGACCAAAAAGGTATGCTAAATGTAGCAAGGGGATTAGATTAAGGTTGTACAAACAGGTGATTAAGAAACTTAATGGGGGATTAGAGGCAAGTGGGAGAATATGGAGGATGTGACATTAATCATGATTAAGGTGTGCACATCCTAAACATGGATTAATTAAATTAATCCATATTAGAAGAGGATCATGGAGGATGTGACAAGGAGAGAGAAAAAGAAGAATTTAAAATTGTTTTAATTCAAAAAGGCCAAATGACTAAATTAAATAAATTGATATGTTTCTTTAATTTAGAGAGGAAAAGGTGAAAGGTAAAGTATTTAATTGTTAAATTAAATACTTTAGGAACCTTAGGCAAAGGTGAGATATTAATTAAATAAATCATTTAATTAATATTGATGAAATGGACGAATAACGGAGACAGGTTTGACCATGTGGGAGTGGTCAAATTTGGATGTCTACATTTTGCCCCTTTTTGAAATATTGTTAGAATAATAGTGTTTCGAAGAAAAGAAAATGCAGATGACTCTATAGAGGAAGCAACTAGAGAATGATGCCCCAGAGTAACACAAGACCTTGGGGATCTTGGTGGGTACCACGTGGGACAATCAGGAAGACAACAACAAAGCAAGAAAGATGAAGATATGCCCCTGCATTAACCTATCAAAAAACACCATAATATGATGGATTATGGTGGCCTTGACAAGTTGTGAGAGGGGGCTCAAATGATAAATAAAATCCAAAAGCATCAAAAGATCACAATCAATTTCAAGACGTCCTTTGTCATAGAATCAAGAGGATGGACGGGGTTGATGAGGTATGTTAGGAAGGATGCATCCTGTTGCGACCAAAGATGGATTCTAAACTAAAAGATCAATAAATGACTCAGGAAATTCTGAAACCAATTGAATCTCATGATACGAGTGGATCTCATTTGTGAAGAACCAGCTAAATAAGGACATACTTGACGACACGACACAAGACTGACACACCCTAATGACCTAGGGGCTCGAGGGCCGATCAAAGATTAGCCTTGCCTACGTGAAAGTGCAGAGCCCTCGTAGTTTAAGAAAATACTATGGATAAAAGCGGAAAGAGGACTAATGAAGACAAGTGATGGAAAACGATGACCAGGAAAGAAAAACAAAACAAATCCCTGGGGGTGGATCAAGAGATCAACCTTGTGTACATGCAAGTGCAGGGGCAACGTAGTTCAAAAAAGGACAAAAGACAAACCAGGGATAAGAGCGCAAAGGGGACAATGGAGACCACAATAGATGATCAAAATATGATGGATAAAGTTCCCTAGGGGTAGATCAAGTGATCATCCTTGCCTACATGAAAGCGCAGAGGCAACGTAGTTCGACAAAGACCAAAAAGACTGACGAGACATGATGGGAACTAAATAGAGACCGACATGATGGAGGATCCTAGATGGATACGAAGGACTGAATAGACAATGAGATTGATGACACAAGCTCAAATTAGGATAAAAGCTCAGGATGATAGATAGCAGATGAGGTCGTCCAATTCTTAACCAAAATTTACCAAGTGACCAGATGATGAACGCGAATGAAAGGATAGGATCAATGGGATGATAGGATATGAGATCAGGATGGATGGAAGCATCAAGTAACTAGGACGCAAGGTAGATAATGATTAAACCCTTTACAAATAGAACTTGTGACCAGGTTTTCACCAAACGTACTTATCCAAGGCACCACCAAGGGTGGTTTTCACCATAGGATGAATTATTTCTCTTTACTATTTTTGAATTTTCTTTGATTTTTCAATTTTTTTGTATTTTTGACAATTTTCTACTTTTTTTGTATTTTTTGAACTTTGCAGGAGAGGATACCCCAGTTGATTTAAGTGTAGAACCTTTTCAAGTGCATGATGTTAATGGGATCCTCTAAGGGATCTCCTTCAAGTGTAGCCAGTCTGTAAGCCCCTGATCCATATTTTGTGGTGATGACATAAGTACCTAGCCAATTTGCTTTAAATTTTCTTTTCTTTTCTCGGTCCTGTTGACTGTGTTGATTCTCCTTGAGGACTAAATCACCAATGTTGAACTGGCGAAGATGACCCTTCTTGTTGTAGCTTCTTTTTGGATGATTTTGATAGGCTTGAAGGTGGTCATATACTTTGATCCATCTTTCATCGAGGAGTTCTAGCCGGTTGAGTTTGGAAACTCGAGTGTCTTCATCACTGATAAGATTCTTCAGGGATATTTTCAGTGATGGGATTTCTACCTCAATCGGAAAGATAGCTTTGACACTTTAAATGAGAGAATACATAGTAGCATTGGTAGGGGTGTGAATGGAAGTGCAATATTCCCAAAGGTTGGGATGGATGTGAAGGTGCCAATCTCAACCAATATTGTTGACCACCTTTTTAAGGATTTTGATGAGGGTTTTGTTGGTGGCTTCGACCTAACCATTACCATGGGGCTAATAAGGCATAGACCAATGATGTTGGATATGAAAGGTGTCAAAAAGGTGTTTCATGGTGTGTGATAAAAATATGTGTATCAAAATAAGATAAACAAATCACATAGAATGAAACATTAAACCAAAGAAAGCAAGATAAATTGAAATAAAATCAAACAGAGCTTCTTTAGAACCGTTCCATTTTTCTCTATCTCTAGGGATTTGTTTGAAGCTGTTGCTCTCAGATTGTGTAAGCAAAGCTTCTCAAAATGGAAACCTGCAGAATGAGTGTGCAAAAAGGAAAGTGCTTCTCTATCCTATATGCTGGTGGAGTGAAAATGCTAATACGGATATGCACAGGGGTTGTAGATTATGCACAGGGGCTGTGGATTATGGATGCTATTGAAACTAAACTATGAGGATGATTGGCCATGATATGGAATGATTCTACAATCTATGAATGCTAAAATACTATGATATGGATGCTTGAAAGCTATTTGACTATAGTTTTCCTGTATGAAAGCTTCTTTGTGATTTCAAAGACCCGGAAATCTTTTTTATAGCTTTTTACAGGCAAGAGCCTAGCTGGCAAAGATCAATGGCTGTGAGATTGTCTGGTAGATTTGAATGGTGAGAGCTGAAGAGGTTGAGAGGAAAATGGAGAATGTTGGGAGGTTGGAGAGAAGAATGGAGCCTTGTCTTCAACCCACGAGAACAAGCTTGCACAGGAACAGAGAAATTAATTTTCTATTTTGGAAGTTTGTTTCACGGTTGTTGAAGATAATCCAATATTAAATAAATAAATTTATTTAATTTCATGTGAGTTTGATTTTTGATTTAAGGACTATAGAAGATTTAATTAAATATTTAGAATATTTAATTGCAAATAGACTTTAGAGGATTTAATTAAATATTTGGAATATTTAATTGTGAGTAGACTTTAGAGGAATTAATTAAATATTTGGAATATTTAATTGTGAATGGAATTTTAGAGGAATATTAGAAGAGAAGAATATTTAATGATAATTAATATAAATAAATCATAATGTTTATTTAATTAATTAAGAAATGGATAAGAAAAGAGATTAAATAAACTTATTTATTTAATCTAAATGAAAGAATGAACAATATAAATAAATTATTTAAATTCATTTATATGTAGATTGAATTTAGAGATTTAATTAAATATTAAAAATATTTAATTAATTACCAGACTATTGTGATGTGACCATTTTTAGGTGTATACATTTTTCCCCTCTTTGAAGTGATGTGTTTTACACATTGCTTCAAAGAATTTTGAATTTTGCCCCAGATGTTGATTATCGAATGATGTTGATAGGTATATGCCACCTCGGATGATGAATAGATAAGATTTTGATTTTTTTGATTTTTTTTGATTTTTATGATTTTTAAGATGTTGATTCATCGTTCGAAAATGATGATATGAAGAAATTGGCGTGGAAAAATGTGAGATGAAAATTTGATGACCTAAATTGCCCCTGCTGTGATAAAATATGATAAAATGCCCCAATTTTGCGTATTGAGATGCCCTAATTTGATGATGTTTGTCTGATAAATTTGTTCTCAAGGTTGTTGGAAAACAAATAGTAGTTGATAAATTTTCTTTTAAAGTTGTTAAAAACAAATAGTTGTTGATAAGTTTGCTTCTAAGGTTGTTAAAAACAAACAGGATTTTGATAAATTTGTTTTCATGATGATGAAAAACAAATTGTTTGTTGATAAGTTTGCTTCTAAAGTTGTTAAAAACAAACAGGATTTTGATAAATTTGCTTTCATGATGATGAAAAACAAATAGGTTGATATGATAAGTTTGCTTCTAAAGTTGTTAAAAATAAACATGATGTTGATAGATTTGTTTTCCATGATGATGAAAAAAATTTGTTGATATGTTTGCTTCTAAAGTTGTTAAAAAAAAGCATGATGTTGATAAATTTGTTTTCCATGATGATGAAAAAAAAATTGTTGATATGTTTGCTTCTAAAGTTGTTAAAAACAAACATGATGTTGATATTCAAATTTGATTGATAAGTTGTGATGATTTGATATTGATGTTGCTTTGACTTGATGATTTTTCCTATTCAACAGGAGAAATTGAGCGCCTTGTAGTTATGGGAGCGATTCCCAAAGACATGGAGGGTGATTCTGTAGCTTGGACAAGCGAATAGAGATATTATCGAGGCATGTGGCCTGACTTCATTATTTGAGATGCCTGAGGTGCGTCTCAACAGAGCTTTATTAACAGCACTTGCAGAGAGGTGGCATAGTGATACAAACACCTTTCATTTACTGACCGGAGAGATTACCGTGACTCCAGAGGATGTGTATCACATCTTGAGGATTCCAGTTATGGGAGAGATAGTGAGTTTCGATGTCCAAGAGGTGGGAGGTACGGATGCCTTGAGACGGATATTCAGAGATGATGAGATTGCAAGATATTATATCCCATGGAGAGAGATGACAGATTCATATGCACCCCTACCATCTGTACTTGCAAGTTTCATTGGAGGTGTTTTGTGCCCCGACCATAGGTCGAAGGGGTTCACAGTCGGGTGGGGTTGTGTTTTGGAGAGGATGGCGATGCAGGGTACACGGTATGTGTGGGGGTCGTGCATGCTTGCGCATTTGTATGATGAGTTACATCATATTGTATACGGTAGAGGCCAGAGTTTTGCTGTTGGTTGTTCATTATTACAGATATGGGCATGGGAGCACTTTGCCATTATGCGACCATTGACTCGTGGACGACAACCTATCGTTCGATCATACAGATGGAGATATACCAATATTATTGCTCAGCCAAGACTGGGCAAACTAGATTATTGGCAGCGTCTCTTAGATGATCTTGATGTAGTATGTTGGCGGCCATATGTAGATTGTAAGGCAAGGCTAGAGGATGCGAGGGAGATGCCCTATGTCTTTACTTCCAGATATCTTATTGGCCGTACTTCGTGGATTATTGAGAGATTTCTTGTTGGACGAGTGTGTCAGCAGTACGGTCGGCCTCAAGGTATGCCTATGGGTTCTGCTATTTATGCACGGCGACAGCAGGAGATTACAGTGTGGGGTCCATGGATTTCTTATGAGGCAGTGGTGGCAGAGTTCACTAGTTTAGGAGTACAGATGTGGGATTACTGAGCTAATATCCTTGACGGAGGGATGACGCCAGAGTATGGTCAGTATGTGTTAGAGCATCCTGCACCATGATTGTTTGATCCTGATGAGCCTGTTGCTCCAGTTGTTGTACAGAGACCACAAAGAGGTGGTCAGAGACGATAGAGAGAGACAGCTTCAGAGGGTGATGATTCAAAGGGAGATGATGATGATGAGGAGAGTGGAGGTAGTGATGATGAGTCAGAGGGAGATAGTGATGATGAGGAGAGTGGAGATGGTAGGAGAGGTGGTGGTAGAGGTGGTAGGAGAGGTGGTAGGAGAGGTGGTGATAGAGGTGGTAGGAGAGGTGGACCGCAGATGAGACATATAGATCCATCATCTTCATTAGATCCAGTGGTGTCGAGTCAGATATCTTCTTTGCAGAGTACAATGCAGAGCTTACAGGGTCAGTTAGCACAGGCACAGACCTTGATTACACAGCTTCAGGGACAGTTGACGACAGTTACTGCTGAGAGAGATACAACCAGACAGCAGGGTGAGTAGGCCATCGCTCTAGCTGATAGTCTACAAAGAGTAGCAGCAGGTACCTTTCCTGGTGACATGATGAGAGAGGTGACCAGAGCCACCTAGGAGGCAAAGTTCTATAGGACCAGGTATCATGATGCGGTGCCACCTAAGCGGAGGGAGAGTTATACATAGTCTTGGTCTACTCATAGTCGCTCTCGAACCACTAGCAGGGGTGTGACATAGCCATTACCTCCAGGAGGGCCATTAGGGACAGGTGGAGCAGGTCCATCAGGTGCAAGTGGGACAGGTCCTAGACCAGCACCATCAGAGGATAGCACTGCCTAGTGCATTGTACATGATATTCTATTAATACCCGTTTGAGATATTTGTATACACATTGATATGGTCCCATTTTTTATTATGTATACTTTTGTACATTTTGACATTCATTTTTTAGATATATGATATGTAGTGATGATTTTGTATATGATGAATGCATCTATTTTCTATATGCATGATGTTTATGATATGATTTATGAAAGTGTAATGTTATGATATTATTGCAATCTATTGATGAACGATTATATGAATATTAATTTTGAAATAATGGATGGTACCATTTATGAATGTATATGAATGTTTGTGAATATGATTTATGCTTTGTTTTTATGTTTTTCTGATGCTAATATGTATGAAAAATGTATGAAATGATTTTTTTGTGAATGTCAAAATGTACTCAGGCATGTATTCAAAAGATATGAAACATTTGATACTTTGCCAGCTTTTGGGAAAATCTATAAATGCAAAATGCAGATTCTAACATGAATGCAATCTATACGGACCATGCAGGATATTCGTATAATATTGCCATTTTGAGAGCTTATTTGTGCTTTTTGTATCATCATAGAGCATTGAAATTTTGAAAGTTAATACAAGCATCAAAGGGTATGTTAGCATCAGTGATGACCTGAGTATTGCTTTCATGAATTTTGATATAGCAAGATAATACAAGCATCTAGGTATAATTAAACCGAGATGACCTGAGTATTGCTTGCATAAACAGACAAGAGTTAATCCATTTCCTATGCAAATTCTGAAATGTCATCAATGATACTTAGTAGAGCATGTCTCGCGACCAATTTGCATAGTACTAATGATTTCCTTGCAAATAGCAGACAAAGAAAAATCATACTCCTTCCTTGCTTTTCTAGTTCAGTACATCATTGAATTGCTCTAGATATATGATATAAAATCAATCAACCATTCAAATATTGCCTAAAGTATGTCAAACATTATTCAAATTAAGATCATCCAACTTGGTTATCAACATTGATGTTCTTGTTTTGATGTTTGTTTGGATCATGTTGTTTTGATTTCAATTGGCATTGAATAAGCATGTTGTGGTTGATTTGATACGGCAATGTTTGTTGCATTTTGGCAAACCGTCTTGTGTTTGTTTGTGATATTCAAAAAGCTTGTTTCCCCTCTCTTGTTCAGTCTATATTGCTGTCCCCAATGTACACACAACCTAAAGATTATGGATTTGTACAAATTTCATCAAGCCATGATGAAACATAAGGTTTCCCGTTATATAATATGGATATGAAAGATTTGTACAGATGATAGATATGGATGGATGATGCTGAAAGTGAATGCAAGACATAAGCTAATAGATGGAGGAGCCTATTTTGATCACAAGTAGTGCCTATTTGCCAGGTTTTCACCACATGTTTTTATTGCACTTTTTCAAGACTTCTAATTTTTTATGATTTTTTAAGGACTTTTTCTAATTTTTATGTTTTTTTTTAGGACTTTTTCTTATTTTTATTATTTTTTCAGGACTTTTTCTGATAATTTAGACATAGAAATTTTTCAAATGAATGTTGTTGATTGGTTATTCAAACAGGCCCCCTTCTGACGTAGATAACTGATATGCACCAAAACCGTATGCTGCAATGATGACAAATGGACCAAGCCAGTTTGGTTCAAATTTTCCTTTCTTTTCTCTGTCTTGCGGATTATGTGGATTTTCTCTCAAGACTAAGTCACCTACTTGAAATTTTCATGGTTTAACTCTGTGATTATAGCTACGAGACATAACTTGTTGATAACCATTCAAATGATCAGCTACATTTTGACCTCTTTCATCTAACAATTCTAGCTCTTGTAGACGAGAAACTCTATAGTCTTCGTCATTTATCAATCCCTTGAGTGAGACCCTAAGCGAAGGTATTTCAACCTCTAATGGTAAGATTGCTTCTACTCCATAGACCAAGGCATATGGGGTAGCTCCTATTAGTGTGCAAATACTGGTTCTGTATGCCCACAAAGCTAGATTTAATTGGACATGCCAATCACGACCAACATCATTTACTGTCTTCTTCAAGATCTTCAAGATTGTTTTGTTTGAAGCTTCTACTTGACCATTACCTTATGGATAGTAAGGTGTAGAGAACCTGTGTTGGATGTGAAATCTTTCACAAAGTTCATCAACATCCTGATTCTTGAAAGGCCTCCCATTATCAGTGATTATAGAATTAGGAATTCCATATCGGAAAATGATGTAATTCAAGATGAATGAAGAGATTTGTTTACCAGTCACGGTCATCAAAGGAACAACTTTGATCCATTTTGTAAAATACTCCATAGCTATGATAATGAATTTATGCCCATTTAATGATGAAGGATGAATTTTTCCAACAAGATCTAGTCCTCACTGAGAAAAAGGCCATGTCAGAGTGAAAGGTTGTAGTTCCTATGCAGGTGCATGAATAAGATTCCCATGGATCTGGCATTTAGAACATTTTTTGACAAAAATAAAAGATTTTTTCTCCATGGTAGGCCAATAATATCCCATTCTAACAAGTTTCTTGGCTAAGGTTAAACCACTTGAATGAGTTCCACAAATACCACCATGAACCTCTTGTAAGGCTTTTTCAGATTCGTCATGTTCAAGACATCGAAGGAGCGTACCATCAAGACCACGTCGATAAAGGATATCGGCGATCAAAGTATAACGAGATGATTAGCGTATGAAATTCCTTTTTTGATTTCAGGATAAATCCAGAGGTAAAATATTATTTTTCAGATAGGTATAAGTCTTGCCATATAAAGGTGAGTCAGAACCGGTTAAATGACATATGACTTGGATCTTAGGATTATCATAGGTGGGAGAAAACAATTGTTCCACCAAGAATTCATGCTTGGTTTGATCTTTTGATAGTTGTAATAAGGAAGCAATTGTATCCATTGCATCTGCAGCTTTATTATCAATCCTTGGGATTTGTGAAAACTTGATTGACAAAAAATACTTTTTAAAATCATCCACCATGTTCTTGTAAGGTAGCAACTTATCATCTTTAGTTTGATAATCATCATTGATTTGATTAATGACAAGTTGTGAATCACCGTAGACTTGCAGCTCTATAATTTGCCATTCCAAGGCTATCTTTATCCCTATGAGAAATGCCTCATATTTAGCTATGTTATTTGTGCAAGGAAACATCAACTAATATGATTGTGGAATGGTATGTCCTTCAGGTGTGACAAAAAGAATCCCTGCCCCCGAGCCATGTTGCATATAAGATCCACCAAAGTACAATGTCCATGAGTTCTTAATTGTTGTTGTGAATACATCTGCATCAGGAAACTCAATGTGCATTGGATTTTCTTCTTGTAAAGGTGCTTCGGCCAATCGATCTGCGATGACCTGTCCTTTAATATCTTTTCGATCTACATAGTGAATGTCAAACTCACTTAATATCATTACCCATTTTGCAAGTCTTCCTGTTAAAGTAGCTTTGCTTAAAAGGTATTTTAGTGGATCAATTTTGGTTATCAGCTTAACTGTATGAGCCAACATATAGTGTCGCAACTTTTGAGAAGCAAACACCACTACGAGGCAACCTTTTTCAATGAAAGTGTAGTTTAATTCATGACTTGTTAAAGTTTTGTTGATATAGTATATGGCCCTTTCTTTGCCTGTAGAATCTTCTTGTGCTAATAATGCTCCCAAGGATACTTCTATTGCTGAAATATAGAGTATGAGTGGATTTCCTAGAATGGGTGGAATTAAAACTGGTGGGTTCATAAGATATTGCTTGATCTGATTGAATGTTGCTTCACATTTTTCTTCCCATTTGAATGGGACATTTTTATGCAATAAATCTGTAAATGGTAAGCTTTTGTCTGCCAATTGAGCTATAAACCACCCGATGGACTGTAGTCGTCCTTGCAATGATCGAAGCTAACTGATATTTCATGGTGGCGGCATGTCCATTATAGCTTGTACTTTTCTGGATCAAACTCTATGCCCTTTTCTGAAACAATGTATCCTAGGAGTTTTCCAAATGTAACGCCGAAGACACATTTCTTTGGATTAAGTCAAACATTGAACTTCTCCATTCTGATAAATATTTTTGACAAGATTTCTAGATTTCCTTCTCGTGTGTTGGATTTGGCAAGGAGATCATCAACATAATCTTCCATGAATGTATGCATCATATCATGAAAAATTCTAGTCATTGCTCTTTGATAAGTGGCTCCTGCGTTCTTTAACCCAAATGGCATTACGTTCCAGCAATAGGTACCCCAAGTGCATGTGAACGTTGTTTTATCTTGATCCTCTGGTGCAATCTTTATCTGGTTGTATCCTGAAAATCCATCCATTAATGAATACATTGCATGGCTAGCAGTTAAATCAACAATCATATCTATGTTTGGCAAAGGGAAGTCATCTTTGGGACAAGCTTTGTTCAAATCTCTAAAATCTGTACAAATTCTAATCCTTCCATCTGGCTTTGAAACAGGTACAATATTGGAAATACATTCTGCATAGTCAATAGTCCGAATGAATCCAACATCTAAAAGCTTCTTTAATTCCTCTTTAACCAATAACGCAACATGTGGATGCATTTTTCTGAGTTTTTGCTTCACAGGTTTTTCCCCTACGTTTATAGATAAATGATGCATTATCAAATTAGGATCTAACCCTAGCATATCAGCATATGACCAAGCAAATTTGAATTGATTCTCCTTCAAGAACTCCATGAATTCAGTACTTCTTCAACTGTTAATGACGCTACAAGTTGCAAGATTTTTGGCTGCTCTGTTGTACTTATGTTGATTGATTCTATTGGTTCGATCAAAATAGAAGATCTTTCGTGATAATGCTTGGGAAGAGTGTCAAGTTTCTCATCCTTCAGTGTCTCAGAAAGGTTTTCACTATCGGATTCGCTCTTTATTTTTCTCTTGTTGTGATCTACCACTGCCATTTTTCAGTAATCACCGATAGATCCATCTTTTATTTCATTTATTTTGCAGCTGAGAGACTTGACACCCTCCCTATCAAAATCGTGAGTATGAAATTCTTGGATGAAACAATTGTTTTCCTCATTAGAGGAACAAAGGAAATTTATAATGTCCTCATCATCATGAAATGTAGGGATATGGATAGGTGCATCATTGTCCCAATCAATAAGTTCTAGATAAACTAAAGGCATGGGATCATTAGGTTGGGTAAGGTCTTGAGCTGTCAAAGTCATGATGTGGTTGTCATTTTCATGATAGACAAGGTCTATGATGGTATTCTCCTGTCGATAATCAATCTCGTGAAAATCTAAATCGTCCTCAGTTGAGTCATCATTACATCGTGAATCAAATTCAAGTGATTGTGTTCCCAAGCTTTCTCCTTGTATGAGAACGGGTGCATATTTGTGTATGGTATCAACTTGTTTGTCTCTCCAAAATTCATCATTATAAATGGTGTCTCATTCATATTCATTAGAATCAGTATCTAAACCGTTCTACAATTGGAAAACTGATCCATAAGATTTTTGTAGAGTGACATCTTCATGATGTTTATCTGAAATTGATTCTCCTTCATGAGTTTGTTGTGCTTGTTGTAAGACTGACTCTTCTATATCCTTACCATATCCCAATCCTATTTTATCATTTGGATGTATTGAAATAGGTTGAATTGGCTCCACGATTCCTTCTCTTCTTTTTCCTATAGGACCATTTCCTTCATAGCCCATTCTCTACATGATAGTGTACCCTTTACCATATTGTTATATAGGTAACTTAATGTGCAAGAGAGATTCATCTTCATCTTTGTATAGCCAACTTAGGATGTCCCTATCTTCAGCTTCTTCCTCAGTGGTGTTGGCTTTAATGAATTGTCCATCAAACTTTGTGATTGGCACAGAAGCTTGGGATGTAGAGGTTGTTGCAATCTTTTGATTTGATAAGGTTGGCTAACCATGTGACCTCGGAGAAAGAGGTAAGGAAGAAAGAGATAGCGACTATTCGCCTACTCCTTTGTCTTTAAAATTTAGCTTAGTGTCAAGATTCTTTGTCAATTCTTGTATTTGGCCTTGTAGATTAGAAGAAGAAGCAGTAAGAGCCTCCCTATTGTGTGGCACAAAGGCATCCTGAGTTGCTCAAAGATTTGAACAAGTTTGGGTGCTATTGTAATCAGCTTGTATAGTTATTTCTTGTCCATCATATGGAAACTTGAGGTATTGATGATACGTTGATGGTACTGCTTGCATATCATGAATCCATGGGTGGCCCAAAAGTATGTTATAGGAAAGATCATGATCTAGGACCTAACAAAATGTATTTTTCTCAACAGGTCCCACTCTTATAGGTAGCATTATTAGTCCTTTAGAAGCTCTTTCTTCATCATCATATGCCTTGATAGTTATTTTCCTTCGTGGATCAATGGAATTTTATGATATAACTAAGGCATGTATTAGCTTTAAGGTACAAATGTTTAAACCGGATCCTCCATCTATTAAGACACGTCTAATTCAGTGTTTATGGATCATGACTTCAAGATAGAGCAATGAATTATGTGGATGTGTCATGGAGGCATCATCTTTTTCAGAAAATGAAAGACAAGTGGGGGAAGACAAATGACCCACCATGGCTTGAAATTTGTTTACATCCAGATCAATGTCGATAGTTGTGTTTACAAGAGCTTCTTCTAAAATATTCTTGTGTATGGGAGATATTTTGAGAAGTTCAAGAATGGAGATTTGAGCTGATTTTTTTCTCAGTTGATCAACTAGATTATAATGATTTGGAGAAGGAATAGCTGTCTTAGATGAACTTCCTTTTAAAACAACTTTTGCTTGTCCTCTCGTAGTCACATTAACATGTTGATATTCTTGTTTTCCCTTGATTATAATAACATTAACTCACTGATCATCTACATAGATGTGATGGATTATATTATCTTCAACATTATGTATGCTTTTTGCTTTGGTATCCGATGTTTCCCCTTTTTGATAGTTCAGTAAAGGATCTTTGAATGCTTGATGATCGTCATTGGTATAATGTCCTTCAATTGAAATGGTTCCATTGTCAATTAAATCTTGTACTAGATTTCACAAGGCTTGACAATTATTTGTTCTATGACCTTTACATCAATGATAATTGCAATAATACGAGTCATTCCATGATGGTGGTTTAACTCGTGGCTCAAAATTTCTTTGTGGTGGTAAGGTGATAACCTTATTATCGAGAAGCTCCTTAAGAGCATACTCAAGAGATTGACCCAAAGTGGTAAAATTTTGTCGATTTGAAAAGAATGGCGGTCTTGGTAGATTTTATGTTTGAGTATTGCCAAGACTGTTATTGAAATTACCACGATTATCCTTGGTGTTTTGATTGGTCATGCTTTCTTGCTTGGATTTTTGTCCTTGTTGATTGTTGTTTCCTTGTTGGTTGATATTCCCTTGTTGGGTGGTATTTTCTTGTTGGTTGTTTTGTGGAGCACTTGATAGGTTGAAGATAGATGGTCTTGTTCGTAGGTTGTTTGCATCCACTATACCATCATTGACAACATTTTTATTTCTATTCCAAAACCTTGTTTTATCATTGTTGTTTTGGTTGGATATACTTGGATTATCAAGTTTTATCACTCCTCTTTTAACCAAGGCCCCTTCAATGGTGATTGCGTTTTCAATCAATTTTTCAAAGTTAGGAGGACAATGAAGATTAAGCCTATAACTTAATTCTTGATCTAGGATATTGATGAAGATATCCATCTTTTCCTTTTTAGGAATAGGACAGGAATATCACACAAACAACCTTCTCCACCTTTGTAAAAATGTAGTGAAGGATTCTCCTACTTTTTGTTTCACTTTACAAAGATCAAGCATTGTTATCTAGTGTTAGATGTTGTAGGCGTATTGTGATATAAACTGATTGATTAACTCCTCAAAAATTTTGATGGAAGGAGTGATCTTGGAAATCCACTCCATGGATTGTCCACCCAGACTTCGTGGAAACAATTGCATTAAGTAGGTATCGTCATAAGCAAATTCTAGACTCATATTTTAGAAATCCCTCACATGTTCAATGGGATCAGTTTTTCCATTGTACCTATCAAATTTAGGGATTTCGCAATGTTTTGGAAAAGGGATCATTTGAAGACTCCTATCGAATGGATAAGGAGATATGTCATCCAAAACATACTTCTTTGTTGCACCCCCTTGCATCTCCTTTATTTGCCCTAGTAATTCTTTTATCTGTTGAGTAAGGACACTAAAATCATTAGAAGGAGTTTTGAGATTCTGTTTAATCCCTTCTATATTGAAATTGTAAGGTAACTTAGCTCCTTGATTAGCTAATGAAAGAAAATATATTTCTTTGTTTCGTTCTAAAATCCTTTCCATAAGATTATGGAATCGGGGATCTTGCTCTACTTCTTGAAGCTTTTCTTTTGTTAATTCTTCAACATTAAATGTTTCCTCTTCTTTCTCATTATGGTCACCCATTTTTCTTGTGGTAGTTTCTCCTTCATCTTTTTCCATGTGTTTTCGAGATCTCATGACAATAGGCATAAGCTTTGTTCCAAATTCTACTAACTTTTGATCAAAAGAGTGAAATAGTGCAATTTGTGATAGATATGAAAGTCAGGATAGAATGAAGATTCTATGACTTGAAAGATTTCTAGCCTTTAGCTTGTATTGTTCCCTAATTGAAAGGATGAAAATCCTATTGGCGGGAATTTAAGCAAAAGATCAAGAAAAGGATGATTTTTCACTTTATGAAGTTTGATCATAGCTTCATAAAAGGATGGATTTTGTGATGAATGCCTAATGTGATTGAGTTCTCTATTGTAGAAATTGATTTGGACGAGTAGAATATTCAATTGCAGATTGGGGAATATAACAAAAACAAATACATTGACTATGGTTGTGCCTTTGAGAAAGGGCTCTTCTTTGAAAGAAAGCTCGTGAGTATAATGGTTCTACAGCATAATCATTAGTGAAACCTCTAACACAGTCGTGATATCTATGGATAAAGGTTCTATGTTTGAGTAAAACCTTTTGAATTTGGTACAAGAATCGTCTTTTCTTCAATAGTTTCTTGTAGCTAAGGGGTTTCTTTGGGCTTTTGATCCATTTGAGAATGGATTTCTTAACAAAGGTTGTGGATTTCCAATCTCTTAACATGAGAGTAATCAAGATAATCGTGAGTTTTGGATGATCTTAACTGAATTAATGTTTTGAAAACACTTTAAACAAGTTATAGAATAGTTGTTTTTAATTCCTATACTAAACATCAAGTGTATGATCAAAATGTTTTTCAAAAATTATTTTAACAGGTTTTACACATGATAAATAGTTCAAACAGACTCACTCTTAGTACTCAAGTAGGTCATCATAGTAATCAACAACCCACATCTTAGAACTGCGTCGACTCACATAGCCGTGTCACCCCCGAAAGGGCGCCCGTGTTTTTGTCTTTTTCAGGTGCGTACTCAGAGTGACGGAAGTGGATATCGGATCCCCTAAGCAAACAGTCCTTGGCAATTATATGGTGAGTATCTTGGGGGTAGATTCTTCCCTCCCCTGCACTGTGATTATTATGATGTTCAGAAACTGAC
The DNA here is from genome assembly GCA_007258455.2 of Sequoia sempervirens. Lineage (NCBI taxonomy): Eukaryota > Viridiplantae > Streptophyta > Pinopsida > Cupressales > Cupressaceae > Sequoia > Sequoia sempervirens. Next base: position 32,228 of record VDFB02056218.1, on the reverse strand, counting down.
TTCGGTTGGATACTACACTAAGTTCATAGTAAGGGTTTCCGTTCGGTGCGGAAAATGATATACTCCCTCAAGAGACCTCCCTACCTTTAGAACAAAGGCTTTGGGGATGGTTATCTCGCACACTACCATCAAAAGAGGGTTTCCCCAATTTTGCTTTAAATTTTATAGTGGGGTGGAATAGCCTGGATTTGGCTTGAACCCACTTGAGTCGTTCCTCTTGGGTGAGTACTTTTTCCCACAAGAGCAAGCTCTCTAAAAGGTATTATAAAAACTTAAAATTGCATGAAATGAAATAGATGAGTTTGGCATTTTGATTACCCAGTTAAGGGGAGAGCATAGGCCTATCACCATTTAAAGCAAAGAAAACAAGAGTTCAATTTTAATCCCAAATAAACAATTTGCTATGCTAGGTGAAGATGTTGCTTCACAAAGACATGGAGTTCTTTTTAGCCCAAAATAGAAAATGAAGTGACTATCCTAGGATTGCTTGATTTTGAATTATGTGACTATCCTAGGATTGCTTCATTCTTTTAAAGTTCTTACTGTCCGTGGTTGCATTAGATCCAGTCATATTTAAGTTACAGATTACAATTGCTAAAACAGACATCAAGGGCGCTAAAACAGAGTTTATGGGCGTTCGGGATCACATTCTGGCTAGGGGGTCTGTCGCAGTGACTGCGGGGATATACTCGAGTGTGCGGGGGATCCATCGGTATTTGCAAGATTTCGATATGGGCACTCTGAGGATGGATCCACGGAGTGCTATAGAGGATGGAGTCCACGAGACGCTGTAGGATGGAGTCCGCGAGGCAACTGCAGGATGAGTCCGCGGGTGTTGGTGGAGTGTGTGTGTCGAAGCGTGTTTAATGTGCTATCGTTGTTTTAGCGTAACACATCGAAAATTCTGTAATAAGATATTAAAATTGGGATTGAGCCCCACAGTGGAGCTTAAAATGTGTGATAGAAATATAATGTGTATCCAAAATAGGATAAACAAATCACACAAAATGAAACGATAGCCAAAGCAAGATAGGTGAAATAAAAATTCATGAGGCTTCTTGAGCTGTTCCATTTTCTCTATCTCGAGTTGTTTGAAGTTGTTGCTCTTAGATTGTGTAAGAAAAGCTTCGAGAATGGCAACCTCTTGAGAGCGAGTGTCCAAAAAGGAAAGTCTTCTCTATCATATGCTAGTGGGTGAAATGTTGATCTGAGATATGCATAGAGTACGTGTGGATTATGGATGCTAGTAGGAAACTAAGCTATGAGGATGATTGGCCATGATATGGAATGATTCTACAATCTATGAATGCTAAAAGACTATGCTATGGATGCTTAGAAAGCGCTATTTGACTATAGTTTTCGTATAAAGCTTCTTTGTGATTTCAAAGACCCAGCAGTCCTTTTTATAGCTTTTTGCAGGCAAGAGCCTAGTTGGCAAAGATCAATGGCTATGAGATTGTCTAGTAGATTTGAATGGTGAGAGAGCTGAGAGAAGGGTTGAGGAGAAAATGGAGAGTGTTGGGGAGGTTGGAGAGAAGAGGAGGAGAATGGAGCCTTGTCTTCAACCCACGAGGGAACAAGCTTGCACAGGAATGGAGAAATTAATTTTCTGTTTTGAAAGTTTGTTTCACGGTTGTTGAAGATAATCCAATATTAAATAAATAAATTTATTTAATTTCATGTGAGTTTGATTTTTGATTTAAGGACTATAGAATATTTAATTAAATATTTAGAATATTTAATTACAAATATACTTTAGAGGATTTAATTAAATATTTGGAATATTTAATTGTGAGTAGACTTTAGAGATTAATTAAATGTTGGAATATTTAATTGAATGGAATTTTTAGAGGAATATTAGAAGAATGTTTAATGATAATTATTATAAATAAATCATAATGTTTATTTAATTAATTAGAAATGGATAAGAAAGAGATTAAATAAACTTATTTATTTAATCTAAGTGAAAGAATGAACAATATAAATAAATTATTTAAATTCATTTTATATGTGGGTTGAATTTAGAGATTTAATTAAATATTAAAATATTTAATTAATTACAGTTATTATTGATGTGATGTTTTTAGGTGTATACATTTTCCCCTCTTTGAAGTGATGTGTTTACACATTGCTTCACAGTACAATTACTTGAGATGTGTTGATTATCGAATGATGTTGATAGGTATATGTACCACCTGGGATGATGAATAGATAAGATTTTGATTTTTTGATTTTTTGATTTTTATGATTTTTAAGATGTTGATTCATGGATTCGAAAATGATGATATGAAAAGTGAAGTGGAAAAATGTGAAATGAAAAATTTGATGAAGAAATTGCCCCTGCTATGTTAAAATATGATAAAAATGCCCCAATTTTGTGTATTGAGATACCCTAATTTGATGATGTTTGTCTGATAAATTTGTTCCCAAGGTTGTTGGAAAACAAATAGTAGTTGATAAATTTGCTTTTAAAGTTGTTAAAAACAAATAGTTGTTGATAAGTTTGCTTCTAAGGTTGTTGAAAACAAACATGATTTGATAAATTTGTTTTCATGATGATGAAGAACAAATGATTTGATAAGTTTGCTTCTAAAGTTAAGGCTCATGATTTTGATAAATTTGCTTTCATGATGATGAAAAACAAATAGGTTGATATGATAAGTTTGCTTCTAAAGTTGTTAAAAATAAACATGATGTTGATAGATTTGTTTTCCATGATGATGAAAAAAATTTGTTGATATGTTTGCTTCTAAAGTTGTTAAAAAACATGATGTTGATAAATTTGTTTTCCATGATGATGAAAAAAAAATTGTTGATATGTTTGCTTCTAAAGTTGTTAAAAACAAACATGATGTTGATATTCAAATTTGATTGATAAGTTGTGATGATTTGATATTGATGTTGCTTTGACTTGATGATTTTTCCTATTCAACAGGAGAAATTGAGCGCCTTGTAGTTATGGGAGCGATTCCCAAAGACATGGAGGGTGATTCTGTAGCTTGGACAAGCGAATAGAGATATTATCGAGGCATGTGGCCTGACTTCATTATTTGAGATGCCTGAGGTGCGTCTCAACAGAGCTTTATTAACAGCACTTGCAGAGAGGTGGCATAGTGATACAAACACCTTTCATTTACTGACCGGAGAGATTACCGTGACTCCAGAGGATGTGTATCACATCTTGAGGATTCCAGTTATGGGAGAGATAGTGAGTTTCGATGTCCAAGAGGTGGGAGGTACGGATGCCTTGAGACGGATATTCAGAGATGATGAGATTGCAAGATATTATATCCCATGGAGAGAGATGACAGATTCATATGCACCCCTACCATCTGTACTTGCAAGTTTCATTGGAGGTGTTTTGTGCCCCGACCATAGGTCGAAGGGGTTCACAGTCGGGTGGGGTTGTGTTTTGGAGAGGATGGTGATGCAGGGTACACGGTATGTGTGGGGGTCGTGCATGCTTGCGCATTTGTATGATGAGTTACATCATATTGTATACGGTAGAGGCCGGAGTTTTGCTGTTGGTTGTTCATTATTACAGATATGGGCATGGGAGCACTTTGCCATTATGCGACCATTGACTCGTGGACAACAACCTATCGTTCGATCATACAGATGGAGATATACCAATATTATTGCTCAGCCAAGACTGGGCAAACTAGATTATTGGCAGCGTCTCTTAGATGATCTTGATGTAGTATGTTGGCGGCCATATGTAGATTGTAAGGCAAGGCTAGAGGATGCGAGGGAGATGCCCTATGTCTTTACTTCCAGATATCTTATTGGCCGTACTTCGTGGATTATTGAGAGATTTCTTGTTGGACAAGTGTGTCAGCAGTACGGTCGGCCTCAAGGTATGCCTATGGGTTCTGCTATTTATGCACGGCGACAGCAGGAGATTACAGTGTGGGGTCCATGGATTTCTTATGAGGCAGTGGTGGCAGAGTTCACTAGTTTAGGAGTACAGATGTGGGATTACTGAGCTAATATCCTTGACGGAGGGATGACGCCAGAGTATGGTCAGTATGTGTTAGAGCATCCTGCACCATGATTGTTTGATCCTGATGAGCCTGTTGCTCCAGTTGTTGTACAGAGACCACAAAGAGGTGGTCAGAGACGATAGAGAGAGACAGCTTTAGAGGGTGATGATTCAAAGGGAGATGATGATGATGAGGAGAGTGGAGGTAGTGATGATGAGTCAGAGGGAGATAGTGATGATGAGGAGAGTGGAGATGGTAGGAGAGGTGGTGGTAGAGGTGGTAGGAGAGGTGGTAGGAGAGGTGGTGATAGAGGTGGTAGGAGAGGTGGACCGCAGATGAGACATATAGATCCATCATCTTCAGTAGATCCAGTGGTGTCGAGTCAGATATCTTCTTTGCAGAGTACAATGCAGAGCTTACAGGGTCAGTTAGCACAGGCACAGACCTTGATTACACAGCTTCAGGGACAGTTGACGACAGTTACTGCTGAGAGAGATACAACCAGACAGCAGGGTGAGTAGGCCATCGCTCTAGCTGATAGTCTACAAAGAGTAGCAGCAGGTACCTTTCCTGGTGACATGATGAGAGAGGTGACCAGAGCCACCTAGGAAGCAAAGTTCTATAGGACCAGGTATCATGATGCGGTGCCACCTAAGCGAAGGGAGAGTTATACATATTCTCAGTCTACTCATAGTCGCTCTCGAACCACTAGCAGGGGTGTGACATAGCCATTACCTCCAGGAGGGCCATTAGGGACAGGTGGAGCAGGTCCATCAGGTGCAAGTGGGACAGGTCCTAGACCAGCACCATCAGAGGATAGCACTGCCTAGTGCATTGTACATGATATTCTATTAATACCCGTTTGAGATATTTGTATACACATTGATATGGTCCCATTTTTTATTATGTATACTTTTGTACATTTTGACATTCATTTTTGAGATATATGATATGTAGTGATGATTTTGTATATGATGAATGCATCTATTTTCTATATGCATGATGTTTATGATATGATTTATGAAAGTGTAATGTTATGATATTATTGCAATCTATTGATGAACGATTATATGAATGGGCCCCACATACACCACTATGTACCTCCGTTAACACAGTATGGGATTCAATCTTGTTCAGACACCAAAGGAGGGTTCCATCATACCCATGTCCATAAAGTGTATCACCTACGATGGTGTAATGGGAAGTTCATTGGATGAAAGACTTATGTTGGTTTCGTGTGAGATCAAGAGGTATGAGATTGTCGCAAAGGTAGGTATAGATATCATGGTACCAAGGGGACATGGGGCCTACAATGTCACACACCATCTCATTTTTTGGGATATCGTACTTCGGGATTAAGAGTTGTTCAACGAGGAACTCACACTTTGTTTTGTCTTTGGGCATGTCAATTAAGGAACCAATAGTATCCATAGCATCTGCTGCTTTTTTTTGGATTATTGGAATTTGATCAAACTGGATGGAAGTGAAATACTTCTTGAAGTTGTCTACCATGCATTTATAGGGTAGTAGCTTATCATCTTTTGTGAGAAACTCATCGTTGACCTGTTTGATGATTAATTGAGAATCACCAAAGACTCTTAAGTGGGTGATATGCCATTGGATCACAATTTTGAGGCTAGTAAGAAGAGCTTCATATTTAGCTATGTTATTTATGCACGGAAAGGCCAATCTGAATGACTTCGATATATAATCCCCTTGGGGGGTGATGAGTAGGATTCCTGCCCCCGATCCATTGTGTGTGTACAACCCATCAAAATACAATGTCTATGTGGTCGCTTTTGTTACTATAAAGACTCCTTCATCGGGAAATTTTGTTGTTAGGGGGTATGCATCTACCAAGGGAGCATCTGCCAATTGATCAACTATTACTCGTCCTTTAATAGCTTTTCGGTCCACATATTCTATATCAAATTCACTCAAAGCATGACCCACTTAGCCATGCAACCAGTTAGAATTGTTCTGGATAACAGGTATTTTAGTGGGTTGACCTTGGAGATGAGCTTGACTATATGACTGAGCATGTAATGTTAGAGCTTTTTTGAACTAAAAACCACGGCTAGGCAAGCTTTTTCCATTGGGGAATAGTTGAGCTCATAACCCACCAGGGTTCGGCTGATGTAATAGATTGCTCTTTCCTTTGATGACTCATCGTGTTGTGCCAGTAATTCCCCCAATGCCACTGAAGTAGCCGAAATGTACAATAGGAGTGGTTTACCAGGAATTGGTGGCATAAGGATTGGTGGGTGAGCCAAATATTCTTTGATTTTGTCAAAGCTGATTTGACATTGTTGGTTCCACTTAAAAGCGGTATCTTTCTTCACAAGATGAGTGAACGACTGACACTTGTTGGCTAATTGAGCAATGAACCATCAGATGGATTGTAATTTACCTTGAAGTTTCCTTAACTGTTTGAGGTTGCGTGGTGGAGGCATATCCATAATTGCTTTGACTTTCGCTGGATCTACTTCTATACCTCTTCAAGAGACAATGAAACCCAGTAGTTTGCCTAATGTAACCCCAAAAACATATTTCTTAGGATTTAGCCTTAGTTTATACTGCTCTAGATGCTCAAAGATCTTCTTGAGTACCATAGGATGTTCTTCTCTTGTTCTTGATTTCCCTAATAGATCATCAACATAATCTTCCATTATTATATGAATGAGATCATGGAAGATAATGGTCATAGCTCATTGTTAGGTTGCCCCCGTGTTTTTAAGGCTGAAGGGCATAACATTATAATAGAAGGTGCCCCATGGTGTGGTGAAAGTTGTTTTATGTTGGTCTGCAGGTGCAATTCTGATCTGATTGTATCTAGAGAAGTCATCCATGAGGGAAAGCATCTCATGTCCCGCAGTGAGGTCAACCAACATGTCTATGGTTGGCAAAGGAAAATCATATTTGGGACAAACCTTGTTGAGATCACAAAAGTCTGTACACACTGTGATAGCACCGTTTGGTTTGGCTACAGGCACTACATTGGAGATCCATTCTGAATAATCAATGGGCCTTATAAATCTGGTGTCCAACAACTTTTCCTTTTCTTTCTTAACCAGTAGGGCCACTTGGGGGTGCATCTTCTGAAGCTTTTGCTTGACAGGTTTAGCATCAGGTTGGACATCCATATGATGTACTACTAAAGTGGGATCAAGGCCTAGCATGTCTGAATATGTCCATGAAAAGTTGATGATGCCTTCTTTTGAGAAGTTTGGTGATGGCAGAATGTTCTTCCTCTGACAATGCTTTGGCTACATAAGTGATTTTGGGATCCTCTTTAGCTCCCAAATTTATTTCTTGTGTTTCTTCTATCAAGATGGATGATTGTTCAAAGAGCTAAGTTCCTACAAGGGGAAGATGAACATTCCCATCTTCTATTGCCTCATCGAGGTTTTCGCTATTAGATACACCCTTTATTTTTACTTTTTCTAGGTCAAGGAGCGCCTCAGGGAGGTTTTCGCTAGGTGACCCTTTTTTATTTTACTTATTTTTACTTTTGCGGTTAGGGTGTTCATCTTCCCCCAATCCCATAAGATGTACGTATTGATCCATTGTAGGAAAGGTGACAATGGGGGCGCTACCATGTAGGTCCCAGTCTATAAGTTTAGGATGTTTAAGGGATATGCTAATGGTGTAGATGTGTAAGTAGTTGAACATGGAAGAGAGGTCGGTGTGATCTACATCATCGTATGCATGTATGATGGATTCCTCCTTTGGTATATCTTCAAGGAGACTGTTTCTCTAACTAACGTTATTAGAGGCACTAGATGATGTTATAGGTCCCTTTTGTTTTGTGTCATGACCAAAGCCTAAGTTTCTTGGTCTTATTGTAGCCTCAATATGGTGTTTCCTTCCTTTCCCTTCAGTGCCAAGGCCTCCCCCTGATAATTGTACTTTTCCCCAAACTTAGATGGCCAAGGATAGTTCTCCTAGAAATATTCTTTCAAAGGAGGGGAGAAATCATGTTCCTCACAGTAGACCCATTAGCTTATGTCATCTTCTAGCGCATCTTTTCTTAACCTAGGAGAGCGAAAGGTGTTGGATCCCACATTCAGAACATTAAAGGTGATGGTCTTGTCTTCTAGTTTTGGTGTATACTGTGAAGGTTGGCCATATGTGTGCAGTGAGGGTGGCATAGTTGTCACGTTTAAGGCTGTGCACATCTCATATTCACCACATCCCTTGTCAATGATCTGGACTTTAGTGAGGGTGGAATTAGATGTGGATGATGGAGTGGATGAAGTGGTGGCTAATGCGGTGGTAGATGATTGGGATGATGACGTCTGTGGTGGTCTCATTTCCACTCCAAGACAATAGTGGAATGAGGAAAAGAAGCTTCTAATGCGCGACAATATTCAAATGGTTGGGGATCCGCGTGTATGGTAACTTCTACCCCATTGAATGAGAATTTTAGACATTGATGGTATGTGGATGGAATGGCCTACATGGCGTGAATCCATGGATGGACAAGGAGGAGGTTATAGGACAATTCTAGATCAAGGACATGACATGTAGTATATTGCACAACTGGACCAACTTGAATTGGAGGACATATTGTACCTTCAGAATCACGCTCTGCATTATCATATGCCTTGATTGTGATGACTTGATTATTTAAATTAGCATGGGTGTATCCAACTTTTTTTATGAGTTTCAATGTACAAAGGTTTAGGATAGAACCATTATCCACCAAGACCCTTTTTACTTTGTGACATTTTACCAAGACCTCTAGATGAAGGAGACGATTATGATTGGAGTCGATGCAGGGCATGTCATTTTGGCTAAAACCCAATTGATAGGTGGTGGAGAGATGCCCTACCAATGCTTGAAATTGTGCAAGGTTTATGTCATTAGGAATGTGGGTGTCTCGTAAGGCCTTATTTAGGATTTATTGGTGTGCAGGAGAAGACTTAAGAAAGTCCAAAATGGATATATGTACTGAAGTCTTTCCCAGATGATCAAGAATGTTGTATTGAGAATTCATAGGTTGTGGTTGTGTGGATGCAGAGGCTCTAGGGATTGTGATATGAGTTCAACGACTGGTAAGAACACATTGAGGATCCTTTCCTTTTACGCGTATCATAGATACACATGGTTTCGCTTGTTTGATGTGCATGATGAGCCCTTCATAATTAAGTGGCACATTTTTGTAACTGATGTTGTTGGTGTTGTTATTCTGATTATTGTTATTGCTAGGCCTTGGGTTTGAGTTTGAGGTACTAGGACCTTGGTTATGCTTAGGGAAAGCATTTTGATATATTTGCAATTGAGCATTGGACGAAGATGTCGTATTGGAATCCACATGTATGTCACCCTGATCTATGAGATCTTGGATGTACGTTTTCAAACTCTGGAACTTATTCAATGTATGCCCTTTAATCTTGTGGAATTCACAATATTCATTTTCTTTAAACCAGGTTGGTTTAGGCTTGGACTCGTCGGGTGGCTTGGTCACAGGATATGTAATCGGGTAATTGGCTTGAAGAAGCCTATTAAACACGACACTTAGGGGTTCCCCTAGTTGAGTGAATTGATATTTTCCATTCCCTTGGTTATTTTGATTGGATTGTTGGTTGGGACAAGGTGGCCCCTGTGGCACTGATATGGCATTAGGCATTGACTATTATGGAGGAGGATATTGTTGCTTCTAGGAAGCATTGGCCACTTGAACATGTTTAGTGTCAATGACACTATCATTAACAACATTTTTATTTTTGTTCCAATTATGGGGCTTATCTCCAAACGATTTATCTCTATCAAAGTTAAAGATTTTGACTAGGCCTTTCATGATGAGGGCTCTCTCAAGAATAGGACCCTTCTCCATGATTTCAGCAAAGGTTGTAATGCAATGGAGCTTGAAGTTGTGGGCCATATCCATATGGGATTTTTTGATGAACAAGGTGACCATGTCCTTTTCCTGTAACATGGATTTCATGTGACTGGCTAGGGATCACCATCTTTGAAGATAGCTCGCAAAGGTTTCTCCTTCATGCTATTTTTCCTTTAGGAGGTCTAGTGTATCAATATCCTTCTCCAAATTGAAGAAGTGGGATACAAACTCTTCTGAAAGCTATGCAAAGGACTTGATAGATCCTTTCTTAAGACCCATAAACCAATCAAGAGTTATTCCTTGTAAAATTCTAGGGAACAATCACATGAGGTAATTGTCATTATGCATGACTTCCTGACAGTGGGCATAAAACTCTTGAAGGTGAGCCTTGGGGTCATTGGTTCCTTTATATTTATCAAATTTCGGCATTTCAAAATGCTTTGGGAAAGGAACTAATGAAACAGAGGGATCAAATGGGTAAGGAAAAATGTCCTCAAACTTGAACAATTATTTGTCAGTCTCTACTTGTAAGTCCCTTAACGCAGCTTTGACTTCTTCCAAATCTTGATTGATAGGCACTATGGGAGTTGAATTAGATGAACTAGGCTAATTGTATGGAGGATATTGTTGATATGATGAAGATGGTGCTAAAGTAGTTGGATCATAAGCGGGTTGAGGTCTGTATGGAGGTGTTTGTTGGTATTGATTGGCGTAAGAAGATTGAGGATTGGTGTAAGGCTGATAGGAGGATGACGTATTTTGATGGTAAGAGGTGGAAGTCGCTTGTTGGTATGGTGGCTATTGTTGATAGTATGAAGCAGATGGAGTGCCCTGTTGATATTGAGTAGCAGCTTGATAGTATGATGACGTGGAAGCCCCTTGCTGGTAAGGTAGCAGTTGCTAATAGTAAGAGGTGGATTGAGGACCCTGGTGATAAGGTGGTTGTTGTTGCATATAGGATGTGGATGAAGCACCTTGTTGGACTGGTAATTGTACACAACATTGGGTTGTTGCGTGATGTATGGAGGTTGTTGTGGATTAGACTGTTGTTGATATGGGTTTGTGTGTGATTGCAGAGGATTAGTGTAAGGAGGCGGCTAAGTCCGTGGGGCATTCTGAGCGGTCACATGAATGTTTTGTTTAGGATTGGATGTAGTAGCATAAGCGGTGTATGTACTAGACAGGTGGTAAGGATATTGTGTGAGAGGATTCTATTGCGTTTGCATAGGAACATGTGTATGATGGGGTGGTTGTTGTTGTTGTGGCAGCTACTGGTAAAGTGGGCGAGATGGGATATGTTGCTATTGTTGGACTGTTGCAGAAGCATTATGGGGTGGTTGCAGCAGCTGTGATGCAATTTGCGTAACTTGATGTGGGGGTTTTGTGGGAATGGTAGTGTGTTGTTGAGGAATTGAAACATTTTACTATGGAATGGTGACGTTTTGTTGCGAGATAGTGACGTTTTGCTGTGGGGGTTGTTGATGGGGTGGTTGAGATGAAATGGTAGCAACAACATGTTGTGGTGGAATTTGCGAAGGGATAGCAGTGTGTTGTGGTGGTACTTTCATCACGATGGATTGATGTGGATTAACAAGAGATTGTTGAAACACCGGGATATTACCTTGAGGTGGTGGTAATAGATTACCGATAGGTGCAAGTCCTGGAGGTGGCATCAATGCAAGAAGTGGAGTGCCCCTAGTATTGACGGGTGGTTGACCAAGATGTTGAGGTGGAAGTGGTGGAGCAGGAAGAATATTTTGTGGCATGCCATAGGCATAGGGATCATTATGACCAGGTGGTGTTGTAGAGGCAGTAGATGGGAGGCGAGGATAAGTGGCGACTTGGTGTATCACAGAATTTATGAACTCGAGATGATACCAATTCTCTATAGGTGTACCTTAAGGAACATACAAATTTCCTAGAAAATTTTGCGAGGTCTATGGATCTTGAGGTGTAGGAAGAGTCTGGGCGTTGGTATATTGTAATATGTTGAAATCGGGTGGTGGCTTGACCCCTTTCATGATCAGAGTAGCGAGAATATTATCCCCACACTCATTGAGGAGGTGATTTGTCATTTGAACATTAGCAAGATTGCTTAGGTATTCATCAACAGTAACTTCAAGCTGATTGACCATGTTTTCATCTCCAGGAAGTGAGGTGTTTTGGCTGTTGGTGTTGGACTATGATGATGCACCGTTATGGGGATCTTGAGGGATATTTGCACTGTTGTTGGGATCTTGTGTGGTATTTGCAATGTTGTTAGGATCTTGTGGGATGTGCGGCTAGGAACCTTGGCCTTATTTTTCTACCATTTGTTTCTTGGCTTGTGATCAAGTCTGAACGGGCATGAAAATGTGAAACTACTATGTGACTAAGATGCGGTTAAACTTTATGATGCAATGCCTAAATGACGATTGAAGGATTGATTTGGTTGATTAGTGGATCAACTAATTGGATGATTTGATAAGGATGTGATTGGATTGGATTGATAGATTGGATGATTGGATAAGGATTAGATCAGATTAGATTGGATAAGGTTGGTTGATGAAATGATTGATAAGTTTGGATGATTGGATACGATTGGATGATGAAAGGGATTCTAAACCAGGTTTAGAGATCACCCTCAGTGACTTAAGGTGTTGATTAATCGGATTAAGGATAGGTAGATGATTGTGGCACTGAATCCAACTTGAGATGGAAGTGGATTGATAGGGCGGAATGATGATGACTGACTCAGGATGGATGGCAATCCTAAGTAGACGTTGTAGGATGACAATCAATTTCAAACACCTGGGTCAATTTGGATAATGACTTCAAACAAAGTTCAGAAGATTTTGATTGTGAAAACGATGATGGATATGCAACCTAGAGGTGCCTTATGATGTACCCATATGATTTGGATGATGCATATGCAAATTATGGAAGATTCAGAATGATAGGATAAAGATCATACTCGTCTAGCCAAGGTGCAGGATTGCCCAACTAGGGGGCAAGGTCACCCAATTGGAGGTCAGGTTTTCCTATCTAGAGGTCATGTTCACCCACCTAGAGGTCAAGTTCACCTAACTGGAGATCAAGTTCGCCCAACTTGTGGTCAGGTTCACCCAACTGGAGGTCAGGTTTGCCTATATGGAGGTCGGGTTCACCCAACTGGAGGTCAGGTTCGCCCAACTGGAGGTCAGGTTCGCCCAACTTGAGGTCAGGTTCACCCAACTCGAGGTCAGGTTCACTCAACTAGAGGTCAGGTTCACCCAAGTTAACTTTCAGACTTGTCTAAATTAGAAAAGAGTATCAAATGGACTATTGGAACAGGCAAACGGATGCTCGAATCAGGGAAACAAATACTCGGAACGAGTAAACGGATGGACGAAACGTGGAAACGGATGCTTGGAATAGGGAAACAAGTACTTGGAATAGGGAAACGGGTACTCAAAATGAGTAAACAGATGGTTGGAATGGGGAAACAGAGGCTCGAAATAAGAAACGGATGTCAAAACGGGTAAAAAGGTACTCAAAACAGGGAAACGGGTACTCGAAACGAGTAAATAGATGGTCAGAACGGGGGAATGGAGGCTCGGAACAAGTAAATGGGTACTCCAAATGAGGAAATAGGTACTCAAAATGAGTAAACGGGTACTCAGAACGGGTAAACGGGTGCTCAGAATGATGAAACAGACGCTCGGGATGACTGAAATGATTGTTCGGGGGGCAGGTTCACCCAAGTTGGGGACGGTTTTCCTAAGTATAGGGCAGTTTCACCCAAGTATAGGGTAGGTTCACCCAAGTATAGGGAAGGTTCACCTGTTTGGTAAAAAGATAGACAAATTTGACAGAAACAAGCTGAGAAATGACTGAGATAGAGGGCAGGTTTGCCCCTGTTCAAGGTAGGTTCGCCTGTTTGGTAAAAAGATAGACAATTCTGATAAAAATAGGTTGAGAAATGACTGAGACAGAGGGCAAGTTCGCCCCTCTTTGCAGAAAATTGAACTTGACTTAAGTGAAAAAAGCTATGGAAAAGGAGTAAAAACACATCAAACAACAAGCAGAAGGTAAGGCTAACCTGACTCAACAAAAATTCACTAGTTTAGCACAGCAAAGACAGTTCAAACAACAAAAATCCTAAGATTAGTGAAAAGGGGTATGGCCAACATGGTCCTCTAACTAGGCTAAACAAGGCAACTAGGGAGTCCTCGATATATGCTCGGTACGTGAGACACAAACCGTGAACAGCATCCTGTCACAAGTGTGAGTCAGGAACCCCAGCAAGATATTGAAGGTTCAGACCAACTCTTCACATCTATCTAGGTATCACCCTAGCTTCGACACTCCGCCAGACATGATGTGACTGAATTGGGGTACAACTTTGGCTCTCCCCCCTTTGTATACCCCGTTGGTACAGATGGTTGGGATTGTCCCTTGGGGTGATGAAATCCCCAAGCAAGTCCTACTAAAAAGAAAACACTAACTATTTTCAGCTACTCCCCAGGCTCACATGAAGTGCAAGGGGAAAGCATGAACGAGATAGTGCCCCTTGGGTGACACAAAGGACTTGCAAACACCATAAACAATATGTTGACTCCCCCTAGTTAAACTATGTGCCTAAGTAGTATGAAAAATGAAAGACAAACAACTAATTAATAACTGGACTAGTCCATCCTGCAACAAATATGTTAGAAGTTTTTCTTTTCAATCTTCACCAAGCATGAAACAAGCTTCACAAATTTTGGTAAAAACTATCACAATCACCAACAGGATGGGTTAGGGGGTCAATATTAATCAAAACGACATAAAAAAGACCTTGGAAATGAATTTTAGATCACTATTTTACCTTACAGAAGCCTTTGTTCAGGGAAGTTTCACCCTTGTTAGGGCAGGTTCACCCCTTTGCAAGTTAGGTTCGCCCCTCTAAAGAAAATAGTGAAGAAATTTGGCCTTTGTTGCTCATAAGGGTGACTCTACAAGGCAGGGTCGCCTCTGTTGAGGTCGGGGTCGCCTATTTTTGGGCAAGTTTTCCTATCCTTGGGTAGGTTCACCCCTGTTCAAGGTAGGATCGCCCTTGTTAGGGGCAGGTTCACCTCTCTATGACCTAAACCTACAAAATATCAAAAAATAGCAAACGTAAAAGTAAAAGGACCCATCTGTGGGTCCCACCAGGCGTGCCAGAAATGTGATCAAGAGTTGTTAGCCTATCTAAATGAAACTAAACATAATGTAAAAGACCACAAACAACACTTAACACCTTAAGATAGGGCTACGTTAACTCAAACAAAATAGAGATAAAGAAAGAAAATTTTACCTTGTAAGAGTTGCTCCTTGGTTGGCCCTTTGATGATTGATGTATTGCATGCTCCTTTGATTGCAAGATGGATTAAAGATGGACTCAAAATTATCTATGTGAGATGAGGAATGCAATGAGCTATGTGGGTAGTTGGATTAATGAGTGCAAATGCAAATGATAAAAGCTTCAAAGCATGCAACAATGGAGATTTTTGTGAGTGCAAGAGTGCAAGTGTGAGCTAGAGCTTGAATGGAAAATGTGTGAATGCCTAATAAATAAAAAATGAAAGAAAATATTTCATTTTAAGGGATATTTTTGTAGAGAATTGAACGGTTAATATTTTCCAACATGGGCAAGATGAAGGGTTGTGGTGAGTTGAGGACTCACAAGCCCTCACATCTTGCCATGTGGAGGATGAGATGTCACAAGGATAAGTGAGTTAAGAAAGGGACATGTGAGGTGGAGGTACTTGCAAGTACCTTTGGATGAGAAGAATATTTCCTCAAAAAGGAACTTATTGTCCCCATGTGGGAAGGATGTTGACATGTGAGGAATTTTATAATTCCTCACACATCATCATGGGGAAGAGAGAAGTTGTTGGAGGAATAAATGTGAATTTTAAATTCACATGATTGGAAGGGATAAGGTGGTTGGGAGAATAAATGTGAATTTTAAATTCACATGAGAAGCACCTTGTGGATAAAATAAGGATCTTATGAAGGAAGTTGAAAAGTACCTTGTGGATAAGACAAGGTCCTTATAATGGAAGGTTCTTGACCCCATGTGACTGATGTGACAAGTGAGGAGTTCTAGAACTTCTAACAACTTGCATAGGGAAGAGGAGAGTCTTGGAGGGATAAATGTGAATTTTAAATTCACATGGGCAAGAGGGTTTAGGCTAAATGTGGAAATTGTGAAGGTTGACCAAAAAGGTATGCTAAATGTAGCAAGGGGATTAGATTAAGGTTGTGCAAACAGGTGATTAAGAAACTTAATGAGGGATTAGAGGCAAGTGGGAGAATATGGAGGATGTGACATTAATCTTGATTAAGGTGTGCACATCCTAATCATAGATTAATTAAATTAATCTAGATTAGAAGAGAGTTATGAAGGATGTGACAAGGAGAGAGAAAAAGAAGAATTTAAAATTGTTTTAATTCAAAAAGGCCAAATGACTAAATTAAATAAATTGATATGTTTATTTAATTTAGAGAGGAAAAGATGAAAGGTAAAGTATTTAATTGTTAAATTAAATACTTTAGGAACATTAGGCAAAGGTGAGATACTATTTAAATAAATCATTTAATTAATATCGATGAAATGGATGAAAAACAGAGACAGGTTTGACCATGTGGGAGTGGTCAAATTTGGATGTCTACAGGAACAATATTGGAAAGGATTAGGGTTGCCTCGAATGGTGATCTCAATGTTGTTATGTGGGAATTTGAGATGTTGATGGTAGGTGGATGGAATAGCCCTCATGGCATAAATCCATGGGTGGCCAAGGAAGAGATTGTAATGTAACTCCAGATCCAAGATGTGAAATACTATGTCTTGTATGGCTGGGCCAACTCTCACTAGAAGTGAAATTATGCCTTCAGAAGATCGTTCAACATCGTCATAAGCTTTTATTACAATTTTCTTGGTTTGGTCAATGCAATTCTTAGAGTATCCCAATTATTTCACTAATTTTAGTGGGAAAATATTCAGGCATGCTCCACCATCTACTAGGACTCATCTAATTTTATGTGTATTAACATATAATTCTAGATGTAGAGGACTGTTATGGTTAGATTTTGGTGCTGAAAAGTCTTGTTTGGAGAATATGATGTGGTGTGGCATAGCTAGGTATCCAACCATGGCCTAGAATTCATTGACATCTAAGTTTACAGGTATGGAGGCTTCTTGCAAGGCTTTGTCAAGGATTTCTTTGTGTTGTGGTGAAATGCAAAGGAGTTCCAAGATAGAAATTTGTGCAGGAGTTTTCCCTAGCTACTCTTGGAGGTTATATTGACCCTTTGGTTGAGGATTTTTGGATGGACCCGGAATAGTTATCTCGGTTCTATGGGTGGTGACAACACAATCTAATTTTGGCTTATTTATGGTGATAGTGGCAATGTGATCATCAAATGGCGTCACATTAAGAATGATGGTGTTGTAATCATGTTTGACAGCTACATAATTGGCATTATTGTTATTCCTTGAAATAGAGGCTTTTCGTTTATCATGGACTTGAAAAGGGGTCTTGAATATTGTATCATCAACATTGGTTTTTTCTTTTGAATTATCAATTGAAATGGTTTGATCCTCAATAAGGTCTTGAATAATATTTTTGATTGTCCAACATCTAGATTTTTTGTGTCCTTTTGTACAGTGGTATTCATAGTATTCATCATCTTTCCACCAATCAGGTTTGATCAAAGAAGGTTCATAATTCTTGGTGTCTGGAAGTGTGATGACATTAGATTGCAAAATTCATTTAAGGACTTATTCAATAGGTTCACCCAGGGGTGTATGTTCTCTTGACATGGGGAGGACCTCTCCTTTGTTGGTTGTTTTGGATAGCATTTAGCATTTGGTTTTGACTTTGTGATTGGGTATTTGGTGTGCTAGATGTGTTTGATGGAGAAGGACCTTTAAGTTGAATGATTGGTCCTTTGGCTATCAATTTGGCATCAACAACTCCGTCATTTGTGACATTTTTATTTTGGGACTAGTATTTTCCTTTGTCATTGTTGGGTTTCGAATTGTCTTTGTTTATCTTGACTACTCCTCTAGTGATAAGGCCTTTCTCAATAAGGACACCTTTCTCAAGAATCTCTTCAAATGTTGTGCAACATTGGATTTGAATTTGAATCATCAACTCCCATAAGGTTTTCTACAAACATGGTGACAAGTTGTTTTTCAAGAATATGACAAGGGAATTTGCTAACCAAGCCTCACCATCTCTGGTAGAATGAGGTAAGTGATTCCCCTTCTTCTTGTTTGGTTGTGCTCAATTTTGCAAGGGTAACATCATTTTTAATGTTGAAGGCAAAATGGTTGATGATTTTTTTGGCTAGTTCACCCCATGTTCTGATTCCTCGTGGAAGATGTGAGAACCAATCTAAGGCTACCCGTGTGAGATTTCATGGGAATAACCTCATCAAATAGGTGGGGTCGTATGCAACTTCCATACAAGATGTGTTGAATTCACATATGTGTTCTACTGGATCCCTTGTCCCCTTATATTTAGGCAAAGGTGGTGTTGTGAAATGCGGGGGAAAGGGTGGCATGTATAGATTTTGATCAAATGGAAAGGGGCACAACTCTTCCACAGAGTATGTTTTCTTGTTGGTTCCCAATTACAATTTAGTCATTTGTTGTTCAAGGGTTTGCATATGTTGGATCAAATAGTCTGCAAGGGATGATGTCATATTGTTTTGATGAGATGTCATAGTGTTGGCATTGAGGTCGTGTGTTGGATTTGGATTTATGTTGATTTTTTGTGATATGAGACCTTGATTGTCATATGGGTGTGGGTTGTTTTTATTTGGAATGAATTTGGTGTTTGGATTTGTTCCAAAGATGAGGTTTGTATTTGGTATGGCACTTTGGAATTGTGGTATGGACCGTTGATTCATGTTTTGGTTTTGGAAATTGAATCCTTGGTTTGCAAGTGAGGGTATGGGACCTTGACTTGTATTTTGATATGATGGTGTAGGCCCTTGATTGATGTTTTGATGTGAGGGAATGTTCCCTTGGTTGAAATTTTGGCATGAAGGAATGTTCCCTTGATTGACGTTTTGAAGTGATGGTAATGACCCTTGAGTGGAGTTTTGGAATGATGGAAGGGGTCCTTGATTTGTATTTTGAAGTGATGGAATGGACCCTTGGTTGGTAGTAGACCCTTGATTGTGGTTTTGATTTGGGGTCCTTCGTGAGATAATGCGCACCTTTCTAGGGTTATTTGGTGGAGGTTGATTTAATGAAGGTGCACTTTGGAATTGGAATGAGGGCCCTTGGTTTGTGTTTTGGGATGTGGGTATAGAAATTTGGTTTGCATTTTGGATCAAGGGTGTGTGACCTTCGTTTAGATTTTGGATCAAAGGTGTAGGACCTTGTGATGTGGACCCTTAATTTTTGTTTTGAAAAAGAGGATTCGTGAAATTTTTACCCATGGTGTTTGAAGAACTACCAAATGTGAATGTTTGACCTTGTGTAGTGGCATGAGTTAGGATGTTGTGTGTTGTAGTGGTAGTAGTCATGTGTGTAGTTGTCCCAAAGGGTATGTTTACCATTTTTTTGTGATGAAGGCATGTCAAATGGATTTTTAGTTTCTTGTTCTATGATGGTTGATACATCAAAACCTTGAGGTAACTTGGCGCCCTTTTTGGCTAAGGCCTAGAAAATTTTGTTTGGATTGGCACTAACAAGTTGGTCAACTATGCTTAAAATTCTTGGGTCTTGATAAGCTCTTTTGATCTCTTGAGGGGTCAATTGTTTGTTGACTACTTCAAAGTTTAGGTCTTCCCAAGGGTCACTTTGTTCTCTTTGTGATGTGTTGTTGTGAGGTGTAGATTGATTTGAATCTATGACATTGTCAAGAAAGGGATCGCTTAGGAAATCCATGTTCTTTCGTTTGGCTTGTGACCTTTTTTCAACCATGTGAGACTTTTGCAAGTTGGAAGGTAATGCAAGATGATGATGAACTAAAGTATGTTTTTGGATTTTTAGATTTTAGGATATGTAAATACAAGGATGCTAGTACAAGGATGTCTAAAATATGAGTGATAATAAATGCTAAAGGACACTAACAGATTGATTGATGGTCAAAGTGAGTGATAAGGTGAATAAAAGATGCTAATGCAAGATTAAGATGATAATGTAACTAAGGTCAAATGAGATTAATCTATGTTTTTGTATTTTTTTGTATTTTTGGGGTATGAAAATGCAATGATAATGAAGGATTGATATGATACTAAGGTAAAGTGAACTATTTTTTTGTATTTTTTGAATAAGGTGTAAAGTGCAATCTAAGGAATGTGAGTCTAAATGAGGGTAATCTAATGCAAAGGAATCCTAAAATTTTAAACAAAGGGTGGCACTCAAGCTAATGTGAACCCAAGGCAACAAATTCCAAATGTCATTGACCATAAGAGGACAACCAAGACCAAGAGACAAAACAAAGACTCAACTTGAAATAGTGAAAATGACAAGACAATGACAAGTACAATGGTTAATGACAAATAGAATAAGTAACCAAGAATTTCTAAAAGCTCAAAGGTCTCCCTATGTTCAAAATCTAAATTTTTAGATGCAACCTAAGGATCAAAGTCTAATTTGTGCAATGCAATGGATGAAGGAATGCAACCTATAATGCAATGTTTTCCTAATGAGGGTGCTAAAATGAGCTGGAAAAACTTGCAAGTCTCTAGTTTATCAGAAAGAGGTCACTATAAACTAGTTTTGATTAGGTTTTGGACACAAATTTCAAGAAATTTTATTTAGCATATAATTGTGGTTCAGTTTTTATCAAATGCATTTCAAAAATGTGGCTCGTGTTGTCAAATGCGGCTCTGTTTCTAGAAAATGCATTTCAAACTGACAATTGTGGTCTTTCAACTGACAGTTTCAGTTCACAGTGACAATAGCGGGTCTATGTCTAACAGTTGCAATTCATAGAATGGTGTTTTTGACAGTTTTGATGTTTTAAAATGGTTTTGATCCAATTTTTTAACTATTTCTAATGAGATATGACTGAAAAACACAGCAGACAGTATCAAGCAATTTTTTTAGTACTAGTTTGGTGTGAAAATGTTTGATTTTTAAAGAAGACAAACACAATCCTAAGGTTGGCATGGACAATATTCGTTGAATTCCCACTTGGATTTTTCCAGCCATGCTTATTCAAAGCAAGTAGCCTAGGAACTTGGTAGCACTAACTCCCCTCCACAGCACTCACTTCTACAAGCATACCAAGTTTTGAACTTTCGAGTCATCACTTCTTGGAGTTTGCTATCTCTACAGTGAACTGTGAGAATGTGGGACGGCTTCAGAGGTCTAACCTCCTGCACTAGCAAATAGAGGGATTTTGGCCACTACAAACAAGAGGTGTCTAGTAAGGGCATCCGGTTTAGGAAGTACTTTGATAAACTCCCTTAGGAGGCCTCCCAACCCTTAGAACAAGGGATTTTGTATCATAAAGATATTGGGGGAGGGCTATCGTTTCCACTTCCCATTGATTGCAAACTTTCCTTGCAATCACAAATTTATATAGCGGTTCGGAAGGACTTGGCTTTAGCCTATTATCGCTTGGGTCATTCCCTTAGGGTGAGTACTTTTTCCCACTAAGGTAGGCCCTCTAATGGGTCAACACAAAATCAAATGGGTCTGGCTTTCCGATCACCGATTTTGCACAAGGTGAGAGCATAATACCTACCACCCTCAAACACTAAGACATGGTGTTCTTTACCCTCTAATTAAATATATGTGAGAATGACAATCATTCATTTTAAGCACCAAACGAAATGTTTTCTAATCTAAATCAAGCAAAGTGGTTTCAAAATATAATTCTTGGACATTCGAACCTACAAAATCACTTGTTAGTAGTCTTAAAAGAAAGATCTTAGACCAACAAAAAAGCTACACAAACTCCAAGTTAGCACCAAACTAAAGCCAAAATCTAACAACTAAACTAAAAATGAAAGCAAAGAGATTAAACTAACTAGAACTCAAATAGAGCTAAGAAAACTAAAGGATTCAAATTTTTTTGTTGCTCCAAGAAGCAATTTTGGGAGTCACAACCTAAAGCCACATGCTACAAACAGAAGATCATAAATCCAAAAACTCTATTCTACTCACAGAAATTAAAAGAAAGATGAAAAAGATACCAAAATGAAACTTTTTACCTAGCAGAAAAATGCATCACACATTTCAATAGTTGTGTCACTGCGCTACATCACACTATGGCATATGCATCATATTTTTAAATTCAAATTCTCCCGCCTACGGGTTTCTTCTGCAAATGTGTCGTTTCTAGACAAGTGTGTCATTGCATTTGACAAATGTGCTGCTTCTCGGCAAATGCATCGCTACGCTTAACAGTTGTGTCATTCTATACCCAAAATCTACAAAAATAAGTAAAATTTGTATGAAAAATGTGCAAAAAATGATGTTCACGTCAGGTTCACTAATGTAAGATGGGTTTTATTAGTTTCTAGCCTAGAATAGTGACAAATAACACGTCTAGACCATTAACCACACCTAAACAAGAGAAAACAATGAAAGCATAAGGAAAATAAAACATGAAATCACAATACTCCCCATGCTTGAATCTTGAATCACTTCCCTTGCTCTCCCGTTTCTCCTTTTTGCAATCATTTCCCTCAAATTTGTTGCTTCACATGTGCAAATACCTACAAAATAGTAAGTAGAAAGTTGGAGATAGATAGCTGTTAAATTGAAAATGGAGGAGGAGGGTTGCTTTTATAGGCAACCTTTCGAATGGATGGCTAAGATTAATCCTCTAGAAGGATTCCAAGATCAATGGTGGAGGATGGATGAGAGGGAGGTTACAAAATGGATGGTTGAGATTGAGTCTCAAAAAGATGCCAAGATCAATGGTTTGGAATTGATGCACGAAGAATATGCTATTCTTGGAGGAATCATGGCAGGTATGATGTCGACGGCTATGACACCTAACGGCTATGACAGCAATGAAGGCTATGATAGGGGTTAATGATGGGGCATCTTTGACTAGAGGAGGTGCATAAATAATTATTTTAAATTATTTATTCAAAAATGGAGGAAAATGGAGGAAAGGGACAAGTGGAAAATAAATTATTTATTCAAATTATTTATTTGGAGAAAATGAAAAAGGAGCATTTAATTAAATTAATTAATTTAATTAAATGGGAAGATAGAAATTAGAGAGGAATTAAATAATTTCAACAATTATTTAATCGTAGAAGAATAAAAAGTTGAAGAAATAATTAAATAAATGATGATTTATTTAATTATAGAAGAAAGGGATATATTAGTGATGCAATTAAATAATTTTAATTGATCAGGATAGAAATGATAAGGTGAATTATTTAAATAATTAAAAATTATTTAATTAATAGAGGAATATGATCGAACATAATTGAATAATTAAAATTATTCAATTATCGAAGGACGACGACCAAGAAAAATGGCGCTTGTAGACTTAGGATGTTTTTTGGTGTCTACAAATAACAAGGGAGTGGAAATCAACATGCCTATACAAAAACTCCAATTGAAAAAATTGGTTCCCTAGCTCAACCTCCACAAAGCAGCTTGCAACTCCTTCTATAGTCAGCCTATCAGAATCTCCAGCTTCTCACTACAAACTCTCAATACTTGCAAATGTTCAACCTATCCTCTCTCTCTCTCTCAAAGCTCTCAAAAAATACTTTGACTCAATTTAAGAGACAACAAGTCTCTTTTACTAAGTCAAGGGACAACAATGCTTAACAAAAAGTTTCCTTCTTGGTTTGCAAATTGAATTCCTTCTTATATTTCTGCCAATTTTATATTGACTAAGTCTCATGGTTATCATATTGATTTTCAAAACTTTGGTGTAGGTTAAATACTTCTTATGTGTTTCACATACCTTAGATTTGGTGCCACATATCCATACATTAGTTCCATTAAAGATAGCGTAGTCCAAGACTTATTCCTTGCATTAAAATCTGCATTCATTCTCTTTTGCAACATATAAACAACATTCCTATTTCCATGTGTGGCTCATAGTCTCCATTGACTCATTCATATTTTTGCTTTATGCACATATAAGGCAATGCTAACTTTACACTTATTACCATTTACTTTTCATTCAAATACTTATTATAATGTTGCATATTGCATACCCTATATGGCTATATGTAATCAGCAATACAAAATAATTCATTTCATAGTATCTAGTGCTAGCTCTATGCAACATTGATTTCTTATTCTATGCATTGGTTTATGCACCTTAACTTATTTTACATTATTTCAAATATATTAACATTAATATATATTAATATTTATATGCATACGCATATTAAAATCATAGGTTGACATTCAAATACATTAACCACTATATATATTCATCTATATATTTCAAATATATATAAATAATTATTTATGTATTCATATATATTGTGTATACATACATATATATACATATATATATATATATATATCCATTAATGTATATATACATATAAATACATGCTACATCACCTTTCAATATGTCAACCTATATATGTATCAATATTTTTATATATAGATAAATATATACATATACATATGACATTTGATTACTCACACATTATTATGTGTGTGTCATCAATAATACATATATACACGTATAATTAATATGCATATATACCTACCCACACACATAAAGGTAGTCAATCATAATCATTCAAATATCACAACTAATCAAAAAGAATTTAGCATCATAACTCAAATGGACAACTATCTCAAGGGAGTCATAAACAATAACCCCATCTTCCTATCAACCCATTGAAAATCAAAGACCAATACACAAACATATGAACAAGAGTTTACTTACCAAATCCCAAACCATTGAATCAACTAAACCAATCTAAAATGTGAGTGTGTGTATGCTTGATTAGGCTTATTAAGGGTTACCAGACCAAGTTCTTTTCCTGAGTAATACTCCCCCTCTCGTACCTAAGGGCTTGACTCCTTCCTGCATCTAACTTAGTGCATCATAAAGGTAGTTAGCCATTCACATGAAATTCATTTGCATCATAAATCATTAAAGTATTCACATTGTAATACATATTCATTCATCACATTATCCATCAGTATAAAACATAATCCTTCCTTCAAAAGCAATAACATCTTAATGCATATTTCAATATTTCATTCACCTATTAAACATATTAAGGTCATGGTTTACATTTATCATCATATTTACTCATGAAGGTAAAAGTAACCTAGTAATTGAGAAATGGGGCGTAACATGGCTAACAAGTTGCATTATTCTAGAGTCCATGCAATGCTTTTGATTGAACATGGTTATTGTACACACCTAAAAATGGTTTGGATAATCTAATTAATTAAATACGATTTATTTGATTAATTGACTCCTTTAATTCATCTACTTATAAATAAATAGAAATATTTATTTATATAGTTCACTTCTAATTCTTCTATCTTTATCATATTATTTCATCTTAATTAAATAAATAAATTTAATACTTTGTTTTATTTAATTATCTAATTCTTCTATAATTCTATCTTAATCACATCATTCTATTTTAATTAAATAAACAAGGTCACATACTTTGTTTTATTTAATTACCACATTTCTATGTTTTATTTAATAAACAAATTTCTATGATTTGTTTTATTAAATTAAATATCCTCTTTGACTAATTTGAATAAATCCAAATATTCAAATTAAAGCATATTTCTATAGTTGTTTCCTCTTTTCACTCATCATATCCACCAACAAAATTAGATATTTCATATCTAATTAATTCAACTCAGCCTTCATAGACAAATTTGGAGACAAATTGGAAACAAATTACAGAAAAACTTCTTCATCTTCTTCCTTTGATTCTTCCTATCCTCTGGCTAAATATTTTTATGGGGAGGAACAATCTCCATAATCTTCTCAGGCTTCTTCATCTTTCACCATTGAATCTTTCAAATCAAATATAGACCTTTGCTTTGCTTCCACATCACAAATATGTTGTTGGGAATCTATAAATACAACTTCTTTCCACAGGAAATGGATCCCAACTTTGTGCAATCTTACTCTGCAGAAATAGCATTAGAGCAATCAAGCATTTGAGCAATAGCAATAGAAAATCATTTTAGAATAGCAATCATAATCATGGCTTTTCATTTAGATGCATCTTAGTTTACAGTAGTTTCTTTTATCAGTTTCATGTCAATTTCATTTACAAAATCCTCAACATATCATTTAGCAATTATCATATAGGATTAGATTCCTGCATTTTACATCATCTCATTCTCTAGATTGGCATTTTAACAGTCATAGTGCTTACACAATCTGAGAGCCATAGTGATCTAATAAATCTTTGGAGATAAAGAGCAATAGGATGCTTTTAAGAGATTTCTTGCTTTAATTAGATTAAATGTTGTTTGAATCTCTTGATATAATGTCTTATTGATTTTGTTTGTTATTCATTTACGCATATTTTACTCACATAAATTGGCGCCCACCGTGAGGCAGAAAAACCCCATTTTTAACATCTTTTCTGGAAAGGTTTGTCTGCAAATTTTTAATGTGTTTTATTTTGGTGCGATTGAGAGTTTTTACAGCGCATACATGTTGATTATCAAGGTGAAGAAATCTTGCAATATGAACTTAAATAGGTGAATACAAATCTGAAATATGTAGATTAACCTTTAGCCTTAGTGTGAAGAAAGAATGAGAGAGAGAGATAGAAGAATCATAACACATGCAACAACAGATTTACGTGGAGAAACCCCAAAGGGAAAAAACTCCACCACCAAAAGAGAGGCAAGTATATTACTAATATTATGAAATATTACATGCAGTAATAGACTTCTTTTATCATCCCTGTAAAATCCTACAGCACCCTGTTACCTTGCAAACCTGCAAAACTGAATTGAATAACTCTAACGCAAGACCCCTATTTAAAGAGATTTGTGAGGATGAAAACCACCATGGTTTCACCAAACAATAGGCAGCAATACCACCTAGAAAAACCCATGCCTCCCTTCATGAAATGGTCAAGACATCCTAAAAATAGCCTCTTACAGATGCTCTTACAGCTGTCATAAGGCATAACTTATGCATGAGCACCTGGGGTCAAAGATAGCATATTTTGTCATAGGAATCTGTCCTACTTGTCATAGGAATCTATCATATTGTCATAGCATCTTATGAAAATTTTCATACATGTCATAGATGCTCTTACAACATCCTAACAACCTCATTCTAGAAGATTCCAAGTGGGACGCCTAGCTATTTTGTCCTTTTCCTAAATGACAAACGGTAATGGTAGCACTACATTTACATTATCTATTTCACCACCGTTGGTTAAACAGTTTTACCTCTTATGGGTAAATGTTGAAAACACTTTAGGAGAATAATTAATTAAAGGATTTACAAGGTTGATGGCACCTAAATCCTAACATTCTCCCACTTGACATCATACATTTTAAATTACACCCATAGAGATACAATTAAATATAATTAAGTATAGTGATCAAGGCCCATGCCTTTCTGCACCAAGAGAACTTTTCCATGGTGACTGGCTTCGTAAGAGAATCTACAACATTATCCAAAGTGTCAACTTTTTCAATCAAGACCTATCCATTCTCAGCCATTTCTCGCACAAAGTGATAATAAACATCAACATGCTTAGTACGAGCATGATACATAGGATTTTTAGCCAAACATATGGCACTTTGACTATCACATCCAATCCTCACTATCCTGCAATCAAAACCAATACCATTACCAAGTCTCTGTAACCAAACTGCCTCCTTAGAGGCATGTGTAGCAGCCATATACTCTGCTTCAGTTGTGGACAAATCAACTATAGGTTGTCTTTTACTCATCCAACTTACTGCACCTCTAAACAAAGTAACCACATAGCCACTAGTGGACCTTCGGCTATCCAAGTCACCTTCCCAATCTAAATCAACAAAACCCTATATGTCCAATGACTTATCAACATTGTCAGTACCATGATAAACCAAACAATAATCAAAAGTGCCTTGCAAATATGTAAATAACCTTTTAACAAAATTCCAATGTTCTTTACCAGGGTTAGAAATAAACCTGCTTAGAACTCCCATTACTTGGGCTATATCTGGTCTAGTACAAACCATTGCATACATTAAACTACCGACAACACTAGCATAAGGAACTTTAGACATTTCATCAATACCATCATCCAATTCAAGACACATGTCTAAACTTAACTTAGTAGCAACAGGAAATGGAATATTTACTGGTTTACAGTCCTGCATATTAAACCTCTGCAAAATAGTGTTAACATACTTACTCTAACTTAACCAAAGCTTTATGTGAACTCGATCCCTAATGATTTCCATCCCAAGAATATATTTAGAAGCCCTTAAATCTTTCATATCAAATGTGCCAGAAATTTGAGTTTTAAGTTCCCTAATCATTGCCTTATTCTTACCAATGAACAACATATCATCCACATATAAGACAATAATTAGTATCTGATCATCAATAACTTTAAAATAAAAACAGTGATCCTCTTCACTTCTAACAAAACCCATCTTTAATGCAAAAGCATCAAAATTTTGGTACCACATCCTAGGTTACTATTTCAAACCATATAAAGATCATTTTAGCTTGCAAACCAAATATTATTTTCCTTTCACAACAAAACAATCAGGTTGTTACATATAAATTTCTTCCTCAAGATCCCCATGCAAGAAAGCAGTTTTAACATCCATTTGTTCTATTTCTAAATCATAAGTAGTAGCAATGGATAAAAGGAAACTAATAGAAGTTAACTTAGCAATAGGAGAGAATATTTCACCAAAATCAACTCCCTCTCTCTGGGTGTAGCCCTTGGCCACTAATCTGGCCTTGTACCATTCCAACTTACCGTTCGCACCGAACTTCTTTTTATATACCCAATTACAACCAATGGCCTTTCTTCCTTTGGGAAAACTAAAAAGATCCCAAGTGTCACATTTTTTCAAAGACATCATCTCATCCTGCATGGCCTGCATCCAAGACTCGCATTCTTCTAAAGAGAGAGCCTCCCTGAAAGATCTAGGTTCATCATCAGTACATATCAAAGAAATTTTACAACGAAAATCAAGTGGGCTATACCTGTCAACTAAAATTTGTTGTCTTGTGGACCTTCTCAAAGGTGGAGTAAGAGATTCCTCCTCATGTTCATCCTCATTGTTTTCAACTTCTTCTGTTACAACAGATTCTTCATAACTCTCTTCTTCTTCTCAATCTTCTTGTCCATCTCTTTGTTCTTCCACATGTGCATCTTCTTGCTTAGTTTCAAAATGCATTGTTTTTTATTTTTCCTTTGGTTGCTCATCTTCAGAGTTAGCTCTAAATTCCCTAAAAATAACATCTCTAGAAAATATCATCTTTTGTGTTAGTGGATTCCAAAGTTTATAACCTTTAATATTTTCACCATAACCTACAAAGACGCATTTCTGAGATTTGGGATCCAATTTAGACTGCTTCTCTTTAGGCACATGAACAAAAGCCTCACAACCAAATACCCTTAAATGTGAAAATGAAGGATTTTTACCCAACCACATTTCATAAGGTGTTTTATCAACAAGAGCTTTACAAGGAGATCTGTTAATTAAATAACAAGCAGTACCAATAGCTTCTGCCCAAAAACATTTATCTAACTCAGCACTACTTCACATGCTCCTAGCTCTTTCCATTAATGTACGGTTCATTCTTTCTGCTACCCTATTTTGTTGGGGTGTGTAAGGTGTAGTCTTTTGCCTAACAATTCCTGCATGTTTGCAAAACTCATCAAATTCCTTAGAACAGTATTCACCCCCATTGTCAGATCTCAATACTTTTATCTTATAATCTATTTGCTTTTCAACCAATGCCTTAAATTCCTTAAATTTGGTGAAAAATTCAGATTTTGTATGCATAAAATAAATCCAAGTATATCTTGAGTAATCATCAATGAAGGAAACATAATAACGTGATCTACTCAAAGAATCTATATCCACTGGACCACATACATCTGAATGAATTAGTTCTAACAATCCATTAGCTTTATTAGTTCCTTTAGGAAATGATGACCTGTTTTGTTTACCAAACACACAATCCTCACATAAATCATTTTTACCAACAGAATAATCAGAAATACCGTCTACTAGTTTCTCATCAAAAATGGTCCTAAGACCTTTCTCACCAATGTGACCCAATCTATGGTGCCACAACACACATGCATTTTCAGTGCTAGTTACAAAAGAGGAGTTACAAAAAGTAGAGGCATGTAACGTAAATAGATTCCCTGTCTGAGATCCTTTAGCAACCAACAAACTTCCCCTTACCGTCCTGCAACCAGACTTGTCAAATGTCACATTCATTCCAGAATCATTCAACTTGGAAACTGAAATTAAACTTTTTGTAAGTCCTGGAATATGTAAAACATCATCAAGGATTTTAACCCACCCATCACTGAAACACAACTTTACCTTTCCTTTACTGACAATCTTTTGTGAGTTGTTGTCACCCATGAAGACCTCTCCTCCATCATATTCCTTATATGTAGAAAACCACTCCTTGTGAGGATTCATATGGAAGGAAGCACCTGAATCAATAAGCCAAGAATCATTGCAAACTGTGTTAGCTGAAATAATCAAAGCATCAAAATCACTGTTATCAGAGGACTTTTCCATGAAGGAATCTGCATTCATTTTCTTATTTCTACATTCCTTCTTCACATGTCTCTGTTTACCACAGTTCCAACACTTCACTCTGCTCTTTCCAGGGATCTTAGATCGTCCTTTAGACTTATCCTTCTTCTTATCCCCTTTAGGACCTTTCTCCTTGGGCCTCCCTCGCACATGCAAGGCATCTTGGGAGCCACTATGCATGGTCTTCCTCCTCATCTCCTCTGAAAGAAGTATGGGAATAACATTATCCATCTTAGGTTCTACACCACCACTTGTTATAACCATAATTAAATTTTCCCAATATTCTAGCAAAAAGAAAATCAATAGAGTACATTTATCCTCATCTTCTATTTTAACATCAATAGATGCAAGATGACTTATAATCAAATTAAAAGCATTCAAATGTTCAGCAATAGAATCACCATTCTTCATCTTTAATGAATATAAACATCTTTTGAGATACAACTTTTTAGAAAAACTCTTAGTTTGATAGATTTCACCTATCTTCCTCCAAAGCTTGTATGTCGTGTCTTTTGAAGAGACATTCAGGAGGACAAAATCAATGAGAGACAACCGAATGGTCCCTCGAGCCTTCTTGTCTAACTTCTTCCAATCTTCATCCGACAATGTTGAAGTATATGGCTTCTTATCAACTGAAACTGGTAACCACTGATCTCTCTCCTCAAGGAGATCCTCCACTTTCAACTTCCACATCTTGTAACCAGTGCCATTGAACTTCTCAATATCCATACGAGAGGTGAAGGCCATGGCATACAATCTTTCAAAAATCTGCAAAACTCACAACACAAAAGCTCCCACTACAGCAAAAACCTTCAACACTTTAAAAGGAAAGTGTCCCTTCCTTAACATAACTGTTAGCTCTAATACAAAATTTTTATTATCAAGGTGAAGAAAGCTTGCAATATGAGCTTAAACAGGTGAATGCAAATCTGAAATATGTAAATTAACCTTTAGCCTAGTGT
This sequence comes from Sequoia sempervirens, assembly GCA_007258455.2. Lineage (NCBI taxonomy): Eukaryota > Viridiplantae > Streptophyta > Pinopsida > Cupressales > Cupressaceae > Sequoia > Sequoia sempervirens. The sequence goes on along the minus strand of VDFB02056218.1, from coordinate 743 downwards.
GAAGAAAGAATGCAACAACAGATTTAGGTGGAGAAACCCCAAAGGGAAAAAACTCCACCACCAAAAGAGAGGCAAGTATATTACTAATATTATGAAATATTACATGCAAAAATAGGCTTCTTTTATCATCCCTATAAAATCCTGCAGCACCCTGTTACCTTGCAAACCTGCAAAACTGAATTGAATAACTCTAGCTCAAGGCCCCTATTTAAAGAGATTTGTGAGGATGAAACCCACCATGGTTTCACCAAACAATAGGCAGCAATACCACCTAGAAAAACCCATGCCTCCCTTCATGAAATGGTCATGACATCCTAAAAATAGCCACTTACAACCAATGGCCTTTCTTCCTTTGGGAAAACTAAAAAGATCTCAGGTGTCATAGTTTTTCAAAGACATCATCTCATCCTGCATGGCCTGCATCCAAGACTCAAATTCTTCTGAAGAGATAGCCTCCTTGAAAGATCTAGGTTCATCATCAATACATATCAAAGTAAATTTACAACGAAAATCAAGTGGGCTATACCTGTCAACTAGATTTCGTTGTCTCATGGACCTTCTCAAAGGTGGAGTAAGAGATTCCTCCTCATGTTCATCCTCATTGTTTTCAACTTCTTTTGTTATAACAGATTCTTCAGAACTCTCTTCTTCTTCTCCATCTTCTTGTCCATCTCTCTGTTCTTCCACATGTGCATCTTCTTGCTTAGTTTCAAAATGCACTATTTTTTACTTTTCCTTTGGTT
>VDFB02056217.1:0-15760 GCA_007258455.2 Sequoia sempervirens | reverse complement strand
ATACCATATAGGATGACCAAAATAGAATTAATGGAGTTAAAGGAACAATTAGAAGAATTGTTGTCTAAAGGACTAATAAGACCTAGTGTTTCACCCTGGGGAGCACTAGTGATCTTTGTGAAGAACAAAGATGGTACATTTTGCTTGTGTATTGACTATCGGTTGATTAACAAAGCAATGGTAAAGAATAAGTATCTATTTCCATGTATCTATGATCTCTTTGATTAGATACGGGGAACATCATTGTTTTCGAAGATTGATCTATGTTCTAGTTATCATCAACTAGGAATCAAGGATGAAGACAGATTCAAGATAGCTTTCGGGACTAGATACAGTCATTACGAGTTCACAATCCTACCTTTTGGACTCATGAATGCACTCAAAACATTCATGAACCTAATCAATAATGTATTTAGGGAATTATTGGGTAGGATTTTGTTGGTCTTCATAGATGACATCTTAATCTACTCCAAGAATGAAGAAGAACATCACAAGCATCTAGAGATTATTTTCCAATAATTGAGAGAGCATAAATTGTATGGGAAACTCTCAAAGTGTACCTTCTTCCAAGAAGAGGTGTAATATTTGGGTCATGTAATTTTGGATGATGGGATTGTAGTTGATCCAAAAAAGATAAAAGAAGTGCTTGAGTGATTGGTGCCTAAAAATGTGTCAAAATTTAGAATTTTTATGGGTCTGGCTAGGTATTATTGTAAGTTTGTTGCAAACTTTTCAAGAATAGCTTTTCCCATCACATCCTTGCAAAGGAAAGGGAAGAAGTTTGAGTGGATAGAAAAATGTCAAGCGGTGTTTGATCTACTAATATAGAAGTTGACCATGGCTTTGAAACTAAAGATACTAGATCTGAATGGTAAATTTATTGTTATCATTGATGCTTCAAGAGAAGTTTTGGGTTGAGTGTTAATGTAGGAGGGGTGATTCATAGCTAATTAATTGAGGAAGCTAAAGCCTCGTGAATAAAATTAGGATTCGCATGATTTGGAGTTAGCAACAGTTGTTCATGCATTATAGATGTGGAGACACTATTTGTTGGGGAAACCATTTGAACTTAAGACTGATCATCATGGTCTCAAGTATTTGTTTACCCAACATAATCTTAATGCAAGGAAAAGAAGGTGGCTGGAACTAATATTTGGCTACATATGATTTCAACATCAATTATATCAAGAGGGAGGAGAATCAGTTTTTCAATGCCCTAAGTTGTAGGAGGAATATATCCTTGATGGCATCAATCGAAACTGACTTTAAAGGTCAAGTGTTCCAAGAATCCAAGGGTAATGAGTTTTATAAACAAGTCAAGCAAGCACTCTCAAATAATCTACAAGACTGAAGGTATGAGGGATATCACTTTGAACCTAATGCTTTATTATGGTTTAAGCGGAAAATTTATGTACCTAATTATGGAGAGTGAAGGAACTTGGTATGGAAAGAAGTTCACATTGCACCATATTCAAGACATCCTGGTGTAACCAAGATGATGATGATGTAAAACCATTATATTTAAATGGAAGGGTATAAAAGGGGATGCTTCAAGGTTTGTAGGAAGTTGCTTAGAGTGACCAAGAGTGAAGGTAGAGCATCATAATCCTATAGGTATTTTATATCCACATGATGTTTTAATAATTAAGTGACAAGTCATTAGCATGGATATTGTGCAAGGTCTTCCAATATCAAGGAATAAGCACATTTCTATTTTGGTAGTGTTGGAAAAGATCACTAAAGTGGATCACTTTATACAAGGAAATTTGATTGATGGATCTCCTATAATAGCTTAGAAGCTTATTCAAGAGATATTTAGATTGCATGGGATTCTTGAAAAGATTATATCTCACAAGTATGCTCGTGTGACATCTAGATTTTGGAAAACCTTGTTTTCTTCACTTGCAACAAAATTGAACATAAGTTTCACATATCATCCAGAAATAGATGGAGAATTGAAAGGGTAAACCAAGTGTTAGAAGACCTAATAAGGATGTATTACATGGATCAACAATACAAAAGGGAAGATTACCTACCAATGATTGAGTTTGCATATAATAACTCTTATCATTTTGTGATCAAGATGGCTCCATTTGAATCATTGTACAACAAGAAGTGTCAAACTCCTATAAGTTGGGATAAGCTAGAATATACGATAAGCCTTGGACCAAAGATGTTATTAGAAATGGAGGAGCAAGTCAATATTATTAAGAAAAGGTTAGCAGAAGCTAATGATAGGCATAAAAGTTATGTTGATGCCAAGAAAGTACCCAAAAATTTCTCAATAGGAGAAAAGGTTTTGTTAAGGGTCAAGCCTCACAAGAGTTCTATCAACTTTAGAAATTCATCCAAACTAGCTTTACGCTATGTAGGTCCTTTTGAGATTATTAAGAGATCAACCCTATTATGTGTAGGACTTCCTTGCCACTAGCTCTTTTCAGGATGCATAATTTCTTTCATGTCTCATATCTTAAGAAGTATATACAAGGTGATAACCATGTTATTGATTGGAATGCTTTACAGGTACAAGACCCATGAGTGGTAACAATTGATCCTCTCAATGTGCTTGGGAAATGTTAGCTCAACTTACATAATAGAGAGGTTCTGCAATGCAAGTTCTAGTGGGATCAGTATGTAGAAGATTCTTCCACTTAGGAAGACTATGCTGAGATGAAGCAAAAGTTTCAACAAGTCTTGCTAGATTTTGAAAAATAATGATGTTTTGTGATGTTCAAGGATGTTTTATGTTTTATGTTATGTCCATACTGATACTTAATAATCATCAAGGATGATGATGCAGAAGGGGGGAATATGTTACACCTCATGTGTTATTACCTATTTACTATTACCTTGTTTGGTTAAATTGCTTGAATATATGAATGTGTTTTATTAATCTTAAATAAAAATATGATGAATGAATGACTGATGTAATTTGATGTTTTATAATGATTCTAACTATGAAATGTATGATGTGTATGATTATGTTGTGATCAACTAACTATTGTTATTATGTGCTAAGTTGAATGCAAGAATAGGTTCAAACCTTCAAAAGAGAGGGGAAGTATCACGCAAGAGAATAATTTGGTCTGGAAACCCTTAATCAACTTAACTGAGCAATGTTCTACACTCACACCCTATTTGGTCTATGTTGAGTCAAGTCACTTTTGGGAAAAGGTAAGTAATCTTTGGTATAGATATGAATGTTGTGTTGGGTTATCATATTTTCCTATGAATGTTGTGATTGAGGAATGTGATTAAGTCTTGATATCATGTGAAAGTCCTTCTTTGTGTGTTTATTGTTATGTCAATGAGATATATGTATAAAATGTATATAGATGTATATATGTACCTGTCTACGATAAACTTATACATATGAGTGAATATGTACATGAGTATATGTAGGTATACATACCTACGCATGCTCGTGGATGGATTACCCATATGCATGGAAATATTGACTCGACTAAGGTGACATACACACACACACCCACACACACACACATATATATGTATGTATGTATATACACTTTGTGTATATATCTTGATCGATGACTATGAGAGTATGAGTGTTTTTGTGATATATAATATATGTTTGAAAATCAGAAATTAATGTATTTGATAACTATGTGAAATGTGTGTGTGTGTGTATTACAAAGGGAATATATATATATATATATATATATATTCATTTGAGATATTTCTAAAGCACAATACATAGCGTTGTGGCTAATTATATAAACCACTTTAAATTAAGCATGGGTGCATAAGGTAGTGCCTTATAAATGCATTGTAAAGTAGAAACACATGCATAAAGCAAACCAACCACTGAGTCAACCAAGTCTAAAAGGAACACATGAAATTAGAGGTGTTATGTAAACGTTGCAAAAGGAATTTAATGTAGTCTTTAACATTGTGGAAATAGTCCAAAACATGCTATTTTAAAGGGGCACTAACATATGCAATGTGGCGCCAATGAAGAAGTAAATGAATCGCATAAGAAGTCTTTTTGTTGTGCCCAAGTTTGGAAAAAGAAATATCATATTAATGTGACTTAGTCAAAGTAAACATGGCAGCAATCTAAGAAGGAATTTGATGTGTAAACCAAATAAGAAACTTGCTAGTTAGCTTTTTGTTCATCTGACTTAGTAAAAGAGTCTTGCTAATCTTTGAAGCAAGTTGACTCAACCATTTGAAACATGGGGACTATTATGTGTTGCAAACATGTAAGTTAGTTTCATTAGTCATTGTCAGAGGATGGAAAGGTGGCAGAAATATTAACTTGTTTGTAGTCTTTGATTTCTCTCAATTTAGTATAAATAGAGGTGTTCATTCTAACAATTTCTAAATTTTTCAATACAATTATCTAGTTGTTATTTTTCTATGATTTTTGTGCTAGTGAGTTGAGAGCTCAAGAGTTTGAGAGTTGTTTTGTTATTTTGCATTTGGGATTGTTGAGAGAATTAGTGAGAGGTCAGAATAAGGAATTAAGTTACATACTAGGCAGTGATAGTCATACATGTAGGTTGTATCCATTGTATGTCAGCTGTAGATATGTAGGACACAACACCATGCTCAAAAAATGCTAAGGTTATGAGGTTACCAAACAAATCTCTTCGTCAAAGGGTAGGGCCATCTTACCAGTATGGTAGATGTGTGGTGGACTGCAGTAAGTCTATGGTTGGTAGAAAATTGTTTGAGTGATGCTTCTCTTCATATAGTTGGCAGCCAAGATTTGAGGAGGATATTCGAGACCATTTGTACTTTCTATATTCAGTAAGCTTGTTGAAGCTATGTATGCAAACATGTATCCATCTCTATGGAAATTGTAAATGTGAAATGTCATATTGAGATTAATCAATACTTGTATTAATGAAAAGAATTCTTTTGTATGCAATGGAAAAGTTTGAAATATATTTCAAATGTGGATTTATTATTCAAAGGAAAATAATTGTTTAATTTCTCTTAAGGGTTCTAAGATACATATACTATTCACTTGTGGGTAAAAAATAATAAAATTATTGGATAGAAGAATGGAACATGTTACACAATTCTACCTTTCTCCACCTTTTTAATTTCAACTCTTTTTTGTTTAGATCTAATATATTCATTTCTTTTAAGATTTGAATAGATCTACAATATTATAACATTTTAATATATATTTGATTTATTCATTTATTTTATTATTTCATTGCATCTACAATATATATTATGGTATAAAATTAAAAAAATTATTACTTTTCTTCAATTATGACTATTTTTAAATATCATCAATTTCAATAGACAAATATAAATTTTGATCAATATATGAAATAACTATTTTATTTATTTTATACAAATATGATGTAAAATTACTGCCGACTATTTAACTATTAAAATAAATAATTTAAAAAAAAATTGGTGACTAAAGAAACTATATTAACATGATATCTTTTTATTATTCATTACCTTGTCAAAATTTGATTATGGCAATATAACAATCTGATTAATTTTATTTTTGACAGTCATTAGGAAATTTTAATGGCTAAATTAATATGGAACTCTTAAATAAGAGAATGCCACAATAGATAAATATCATTTAATTGAGAGTGGTCATCATACATCTATGTAGTGAATAATTTGGAATACGAAAAATTCACTGTCAGCAATTCACCGACAAAAAATTCATTGCCAGCAATTCATCGTGGGAAAATTCACCATCAACTAAAATTCACCTTGAGTAATTCACACCGCATTAATATTTTTTTAATATATATTTTGATAATTTTGAAATTAATCCGGTTAATTTTCTGCCGTGGTGAATTGCTGGCAGTGAATTTGTAATGGGGGTGAATTTTCCCACGGTGAATTACTGGGGTGAATTATCTTTTTAATTTAATAAAAAAAAAAAATTAAATGAAATCATTTATTTTCTTTTTTTTTTTATTTTTTTATTGAAAGTCTTATTTGAATCACAATTTTAATTATAGTCAAGTAAAAATTCAATTTAAAGAGCATAAAAAAAATCTAAAAATTTCTTTATTGTGCATTCAAGAATATGATTTGATTTAAATAGCATATTCTAAACTTTGACTTGTTTAAATGATTTGTTTGAAATCACACTAATAGAAGGGTCTTAATAGAGAAGCTAGAATAATTTTAGATGAACCACTTAAATAAGTTAAATTTTAGAATAATATTTAAATCAAAAAAATAACTGTTAATTCTACAATCTACAAATCCATTAGACATTATTGGCTTCAGGCAACAGTTCACCGTGGGAAAATTCAACGTTAAAAATTCACAGCCAACAATTCACTGTTACGACAAATTCATCTGGTGGAAAATTCACTACCAGCAATTCACCACGGCAGATAATTCATCACATTAGCAAATGTCTTTAAATTATATATTAAAAATGTTAATGTGATGAATTATCCTATGATAATTGCTGATGATGAATTTTTCATCTGAAATAGAAATATCTTATTACCAAAATCTCCAAATGAATAGAAAAGGCATATTAATAGAACATCTGCAAATGAATCCATACCATCCTACTGATGTCAACCGTAAATTTCGGTCTGAAATAGAAATATCTTATTACCAAAATCTGCAAAATCAATCCATATACCCTACCAACAACATTTGCTTTTAAATTATGTCGATCATAAATTGCTGTTTATTATTACATTATAGAGCATGGATTAGGATCAAATACATATCCATCATAAACATACCAAATACCACATGTTGGGCAGCATTTAGGAAGATTGTCTTGCACCTCCTTCTTTCCATCAGATTTCTTCTCTCCATTTTTTTCCCCAGAAGGCCCAACGCTTATAATGTTTGCTCTTTTCTTGAACTTTCTTATTTTTTTAGTAAGTTGTATAGGATCCACTTCTCCCGTCACAGTTAGAGTGCTTTTAGATACATCAACTCCAATAGACTCTACTCCTGTAATGTGTATATATAAAACCATAAGAAAGATGTAATTACAAATCCAAATCAAAAGTGTCAAAGTCATTTTCTCTTATTTTATATCTTAATAGGAAGTAAAAATTTAGTAAAGAGTTTATCTTGCAAGCTTGTCTAATGGATCATGATTATTTAAAATAGTTATTCTTAAATATTAAATAATTTAAGAGATGAAGGTTAGTTTTTTATAATAAGAATGTGATAATTATGTAGAAAGGTGTAATTATAGTGATATCAAAGATTGTAATGTAAAGGAGTGAGTGTATTAACAAAAAACTATTAAAGATTTGATATATTAAAATAATACAATTTAAAGCACACTCATTCATAAGTAAACTAGAATGTCTATTTTTAGAAAAATTCATGTAAAAGTGTCCAAAGATCATTCTAAAGGCATCCATTTTTTTTGGGATATTAAAACAAAAAAAAAACATCTAAAAAATGCCATCTCTTGATTTGGTTTACATAATTTTTTGTAAAATCAAATATACTAAATATACATTAATTTTTATGTGACCAGTGATGTTGGGAAGGGGGCAGAATAGACCTCATGACCTTTTGCCTGCAACAAGATGCTTCAACCAGTCGACCTAGACCCCCTGCCCAACTATTTTTACCTTTTTAATTTTGCAAAAAATTACCAATTAAACTCAGATTAATATCATAACATTAAAAAGTAGTTCTCATTATAAGTGAAGATTGATGCTAAATATTTTTTTTATGTAATGAATGTATGAAAATATATAAACTATTTCAATTGAGGGAGATAAAAATGGTTTTATTAAAAATTAACCAAAACAATTACAGCTGCTCTTATATGGACTTGCTCTTACAAATTATGGACTGGCACAATGATATCTCACATCAAATACAAATTATGGACTGGCAGAATGATATCTCACATCAAATGTGATATGGAGCAGGTTTGCTGAAACATTCTAACAAAACACTTTTGGGTAACATAAATATTTTCAGGTTTCATACACCTTGGGTTTCCACATCCCAAATAAGTTTGTAAGCAAGTTAACTTTGCTAAAGTAGTCTCCAAAAAATTTGTAAGCAAGAAATTTGTAACCAAGTCTAGCCCTGCTAGAATAGCTAAAAGAAAATCTTGATGGAACTAAGGAGTGCCATACCTGGGATATCTGCAGCAATCTTCATAACCTTCTTCTTGCACTTGCAGCAAGAAATCTCCACAGAAACTACTGTACTCTTCTGCAACAACACTGCCTCCATAAGATACATGGCATGGAATTTAAAAAGAAATAGAAACAGAATAGAAGGTATAAGGCAGAATGAAAGAAAAAGCAAACCTTCATGGCAGCAGTTTGAGAATATCTATAATCAGAATGTGTATATCTACAATTGGGAAGAGAGGTTATAGCAAGGCCTTACAGACAAATAAATGAAGATTCACTTGTCCTCCTTTATCCTGACTTGTGGTCCAAGTCATGTTCAATCCTTTTGGTCTTTAAAAAAAATCTTAGGTGTCCAAAGCTTCGTCAAAATCTAATACAATTCAAAGAGCAGGTAAAGTTTTCAAATAATGTATAATTTATTTCTTTATATTAATTACGTTAAGTTTTTAATTTAAGAGGATTAAAAAATAATGTTGAAGGAGCCTTGGAAACCCTAAACAAGTAGTAAAATATGAATCCACAGTATAATCAAAGACATAGATTTTGAAAGAACTTGAAATCTTTTATACGATATCATTATACAGATGGTTTTGAAGGGACTATAGACCCTGTAGAATGAGGCTGCAGTTTATCCACGAAACAATACAGACATGAATGGCCACCTGCACAATCCCAGACCTTATCCTACCATTCCAAGTATCTTTGACTTAAGTATGGAAAACACACATGTTTAGACTAGTCAAATTAAGTTATTTGAGATTCTAATTAGATTCAAATCTACTTTCTGTTTAGATTGTATACAAAAATATTAAAAAGCATTTTATCACCTTGTCAATTCAATTAATCATTTAAATTACAACCTTAAAATTATTTTAATCGAATAGAGAGTAGAAAGCTCCATGTGATGTGAGCCTTTAAATCACTTTAATCCACTAGAAGGAAAAAACCTCCATGTGATGTCGGCCATATTGAAGTTATTGCAAAAATGGACCACTGAATGTCGCATATGTGAATCAAAGTAAAATATCAATCACTTCATGATTTGTAATCATTGTTGCCTTCCACTCTACGCTAGGTATTATCTAAGAATTATCAGCAGGTTTGTCTTGTTTTACACTATATTCAACAGGTACATAGCAGCCATAAAAACATGCCAACAATCTAAACTCTTATAGTCTGCCAAAAACACATAAAATAATAGCTTGGCCTTATTCAAGTTCAAAAATCAACCATTTATTTTCAGATTTATTGAAAACGTTTTTGTTAATGAGAGATTACATGATATGTCAATTTTTAAAACTAAATACAATAGACATAAGTCTGTGTGTATTTTTCTTTCTTTATAGAAAAAAATGGACTTTTTCATCATAAAGTATAGATCTGAAAATAAACTTTACATGTTCCAGTCAATTTGTTATAGTGCTCCGAAAACAAATAAAAGTATAGGCTGCCATTATTCAAATGTAAAAATCAACCACTTCTTTTTTAAGATTTATTGAAAATGTTTGAGGTTTGTTCTTGTTAATGAAAGATTGTAGAATATGTCAATTTCCAAAAATAAAGACAATAAATGAAAGTATGTGTATGTAGTTTTCTTTCTTTATGAAAAAGAAAAAGATGATCTTTTTATTCTATCATAAAGCATTCATATGTTGTAGTCAATATGATAATATTTTATGGTGGGGTGGTCTCCACTATAAAGTGTTGGCATGTTGACCACAACAAATAATTCATTCATATGTTGTGGTCAATGTGGTAGTATTTCATGGTGGGGTGGTCTCGACTACAAAGTGCTAGTGTGCTAAAAACAATTTGCTACTATTTTAAACTCTTCCTTATTTTTAGGGGGACTCTTCCTTATTGTTTTGGATAATATGTTTTGATTTGTACATCTAATTTCATATTTGTTTTAGGTTAACAGTTTATATGACCTATTGAGATTTCCTTTTGTATATAAATTGATGTAAAATTTAAATTTTTATTATCATTTATTCTTCTAATTGTGGAGAATAAGAATCTAGCTTTCACCTTGCCCATTTGTCAATTCATGATGCTATGGCACATGGTCTCATGCATGACATTTGAAATTTTGATTTTTCAATTCTTGAGGGTTACTTTATTAATTATAATTTGTGTCTTTCCTCTTGCACACATAATAGTAAACAAGATCATACAACCACTTTATTTATTACTTGGCAAGTATGTATTCACGAAGAACACAAGGCATAGTTTGCACATACAACCAACAACACAATATGAGTTATACACCTAAAAAGTAATCATAACTTCATTACTATATCTCCCTAACTTTATTCACACACTGAAATATTATGACTTGATTACCTAGATATTTTGCACACTTCCAAGGATCAATTTAAATCTTTCAAATCTTTTCTTGGACTTGGTTGGCTTTGAGAAAGTATTGATATTCAACCTCCTCAAGGTAAATTCCTAAATGTATCTATAATGACACCCAATATAAATCTTAAGATTTTATTATAGGTGGAAAAAAGTATAAAGTACAAGGATTAAATCGTGTTCATGCAAGACACCCCCATGGATGAAGGACAGGACCACAACTACAAGAATGTAAGTATGCCAAAGTAGATGGGACCACACATCATGACATCCTAAAGACACATAGGTACCGAGAAAAAGAGAAAATAAGATAATGTGACTTCTTGACTATAACTTTTGATCTAGTGTAACATAGAAGTAAAGCCATAGTAAAATAACGCAAACCATTGAAATGAATAATATTTCCCATTCCCTTATTCTCTGACTAATCTTTTCTATAATCAACATCTTCTTTTCTTTAATTTAGACCAATGATGTTTTTTTTTTTTATTATGCTTAAATTATAAATAGAAATTTTTTGGTTATAATAGATAGTTATTCTATTATATCTTTACATTTTGTAACCCAATCCTATACTCCATAATATTTTACCTTTGAGTGCTTTCCTTCTATTGTGGATATATTAGATTGCATATTTTATCTTCATTTTAGATCTAACTTCCATTTCCTTCTCCATATTGGGTGTGTTTCCTTGTTTATATTTTTCTATGGATTCTCATTGACCCTTATCTCTAGCTTCCATTTATACTTCCATTAAGCACTTTGATAGGATTTTTGTGATTTATTATATTGTATCCATCAATCCTCAATGCTATAATCTCTTTTTACCATAAGGATGGTGATGCATGTTCTATGAATATCTTATTTTATAGTGTAGACATGTGATCTTTCATCTTTCATGTAAAATTTGTTATTGTTTTCCCTTCTATCCTAGGTTCCTTCAATTTTCTAATCCATGTATGTCCTCTCAATCACACACTTAGAAAATGTGTAGTGCAGTTGATGAAAATTTTGATTATGCTAGTGAATGTCTTATAATTATTGTTAATGATTCTTCTCTCACTAGTTTTTCTTCACTGAAAGATTTCACTCCCTTTCATGCCATATATAATAAGGAAAAATTAGATAATTACATTTATCTCATGTCCTCCCAATGCTCATGGCCACATGCTCTAGTTCATTATGTGCATACCCTTCAAGCACCCCCATGTGCCTACCTTGGCTTGTCCAATAATGTTTCCCCAACCCATTATGGTAGGATTCATGATCCTATGTAGACATTTCTAACATATTTATGGTAAAAGTATTGTAGCGGAAATAAAGATGTGAGTTTACATATTAGATCCCTTATTATGTTTGCATTATGTGTATATCTATTACAATGTGTTTCTAGTCAGTAAATTTAAACATACTTTGGTTGATGAAGCATTAAAATGGTTCCTTGACATCACACTTATCATACACCATTTCCTGCTTTATTGAATGGCTTCATAAAATTATTTATTTCTTGCCTTAGAACATTCTTGTGTGATGATGTTATTCTTTCTCCCTTTATTAGCCATCCCTTAAATGGGTTACCAGAAAATAACTTGTTTCTTAAATTTTGTCTTAAATAGGTTATAAAAAGTAATTCTTAAAAAATACTCATTTTCCACAATTATGGTAAAAAAACTATTGAGAATTTGAACATAACATAAACTTATAAGATTGTCTATGTAAATTATATTTCTATTTTATTAATTATCTTATTTATAAATATGTGTTAATATAGTGATTCTTATACTTTCTACCACTTTTTAATCAATAACTTTCCTTATTAGATTGACCAAACCTATACATAATTCTTAAAAATAGATCATTAACATTGATTTCTAGGGCATGCATATTTTTTTGTATATTTTTAGCATATTTTGTTTATTATTTTTTAAATGAGAATAATTAGAATTTAGATGTGCGCTTTCTTGTAACACACAATATGTTTCATATATACTCAAATTGAAAATTTCCATTTATGTTGAAAGAAGGATGTCAATACGGAGATATATCTTGTTTTTCTAATTTTGTTTCATTTTTATGATTTTTCCATGTGTCAAATACAACTCTTTACTTTTTATAATAAACACATGTTTATTATTGAAAAGTAGGGAAAGGGGATCCCCACCAAAGTCTTATGGATTGTGTTGTTTCATAAACCCTTAGGGATCTTCATAGGTGCCTTTCCCCAATAATTTCATTAGAAAAGAGATCAAAACGTGTAAAGATTGACTTTAAACCTCAATGGTGAGCCAATAAGGCCTAGATCTCAGTCCTTAGGACAATAGGATAGATCTAAAACCAAACTAAAATGATTTGAAATGCTCAAACTAAATGAGCAATAAGGCCTAGTACCTAAAATGCAGATTCTTGAAAATATAGAGACTATTACAGAACTTTGCAAGTAGATCTGAGAAGGGTCTGAACACATGTACCTATCACCAAAAACTTTTTTTGAAGAGTGTAAAGGGACTCATTAACCCTTGGGTGAATGGGTCTCAATATAGGGTTCCAAAATAACTTTTGATAGTCCTCTTATGCTGGATCTTAGCTTCTATTTGACACAAGTCCCATTGTTGGAAAGTTGGAAATAAAGTTTGCAACTTAGTTTTTCTAGCTTGACAACAATGATGATAACTTGTACAACAATGAAAAATTACTCCTTCAAGATTTCCTCAATTCTTCATCAACCTATAATTTGCACATACACTGAGAGGAAAAATTATTTTGTTTTGTATGGGGTTTTTCCTTGGTCAAACCCCAAGTTCAGTAATTAAACCTTGATAAAAAGATAATGACAAAGGAAAAGGAAATTATGAATGGATAATGATTGCTACAACTCAACACCCTTCAATGGTTTCGCTTAGAGGACTGAAAACAAAAACATATCTCCAAGGAACTTGATCTTGCTTTTATTGATTGATTTGGATACTTGAAATGCTTGGATTCCTTAGGATCAACAGTGCATACTATCCTTCACAAGATGGCATCAACACACATAGACTTGAACATGATGTTAAGATCTTGATTTTCTATAACAAATGACTAATAAATCTCCTCTTGAATGCTCTTGACAATAATATTTTCTAATAGGATTGCTCTCATAAAGTGTTTTCTTGCTAGTTAGATTTCAAATGATAAAAAGATTATGTATTTATAGGTGTTTATCTAATTTCCTAAAAAATTAGATTCCAAAAGCCAACAATTTCAAATTGAATTTGAATTGTTAAAATATCACCAAAAACATATTTTAAAATGGCTCATGGAACTTAAAGGGGACCCATTTTCCCATGGGTAAATGGGTCCTAACTTATAAGTCCAAGACACATATTCCATGGTGGTTAAAATATTAAATGCATTCATTAAATGTTGGTTCCCCTTTCAAAAAATGGGAAAAATAAGTCTTTGGAATGCATAATTTGGAAAATTAGAAATTTAATTGTAAAGGGACCCAATAAGTCAAGGGACCCAAACATAGTGTCAAATTGTAAAGGTATACAACTTTCTACACTACAATTATAAATTGAAAAAATATAATAATAATAATATTAATATATGGTACAATTCATATTTTTCATTAATGAGGCCTATTTTCTTGGAAATTTAAATGCTATTATGATTTTGTTTTATCATAAAAAATATGATTTAAATTGACAGTTGGTGTCTAATGAAATACTTGTAAGTGGCTTGGATGGAGAAGGATCATACCACATAGATTTTTTAATGAAATATATACATGTCAAGATTGTCACCTACAATTGAAATTTATCTATTTTTATGTCCCAAAATTTGGGCATAAATTTTAAAAAACAATATTTGTATCATTAGTGAGACACACTTTTATGCTTCCAACCAACTCAAATTATAATGGACAATTCCTTCAGTCATTGTGAGTCATACTTATAGAATTTCCCTTATAAACCATCTATATATGGTCATATCACACACCCTTCTATTGCTAAATTCCACACAACTCAAGTCATCCATTCTATAATGGGTGGTCCTATTGACATTCATATTGATCATGTTAATAATTATGCATAATTTAGGAAATTAGGGATCCAATTAGGCTCAATAATTTACGAGGAGAAAAACATAGGGTGAAATTTTTGAGGGTGATAATTTACAACAATACATTTGGAAAAAGCGCTAACAAAATTAAGAATGACCTTTATCCTTTTCTCTTATGTTTGGACCATAAATGCCCATGTCATTTTCCTTTCCTTGACCTCCTCATTAGTTTTGAGGTTCTTGATTACATCAGCAGATGTATGGATGTGGTGATAAAAGTGGGATCTTCCCCTTTCTACCCCATTATGCTAATATACTCCTCAGGGTCACAATTCCTAGAAGGTCTACCTTCATCCCATAAACCTTCAAATTAATACAAATTAGTTCAACCCCTCTTTGGTAGTGATTTTGAAATGGGAGAATCTCATGCAACTAGGGATACAATATCCCTTCCTAAACAACCTAAAATTAACCTTATCAAATCCATTTAAATGCCAAATTTTTTCCATGAATACCAATCTATTTGTTACATAGATTGGAAGGAAATAGGGGTGCACTAGTGTACCATATACTCAAAAAATTGTGCAATTTATGTGTAGGTACCAATCTCCCCAATTGTGGTCCATTTTTTAATGTAGAATCATATTGCTATGGCCTCAAAAAATTTATAATATTCATAAAAATTATTCTTTGTACCTTGTAGTCAAGATTACCTAATACATTCAATGCAAAAGTGTTCTCAAAAGTCAAATAATTGGTAGTGTTGCAATGTTGGTACCAAATTTGTGTCCACATTTGGACTAGTAAGTTTCTTCCATGTGCATCCTATATTTTCAAATCTATGTCATCAACAACTTTATAATATTCATAAAAAATATTCTTTGTAGCTTGTAGCCAAGATTACCTAATACATTCAATGCAAAAGTGTTCTCAAAAGTCAAATAATTGGTAGTGTTGCAATGTTGGTACCAAATGTGTGTCCACATTTGGACTAGTAAGTTTCTTCTCTATGCATCCTAAATTTTCAAATCTATGGGCTTATGCCATGCCTTATCCCTAGGGTATGTGCAAGATCATCATGGAAAAAACAGGCCCTTAAGTGGCAAAAAATTCAGAAAAATCAGTGTTAGGCAACTTGATGTAAAATTTTGAATAAGTTATCTATATTATTTCAAAAATATGTAAGAATGGAATCTATAGAAAATTGAATGTAGTTTTTAAACTACTAGGTTTATTTAAAAATAAATAAAATCTATTTTGTGAAA